>JAVYIG010005013.1:0-146496 GCA_035222895.1 Strongylocentrotus droebachiensis
GATCATCAAAATCCTGTTAGTCCTGTTAATACACGTGTTAAAATTGACCTCTATTATACGCCCCGCATGATGAGGCTGTGTATTTCGAACTATTGCCGTCGTTGTTTGCATGTGTCTTTGAAATAAAGAAGGGGCTCATTTACAAACACTTCACATTTGTATTCATTTGAGCAGGCCAGGCTGGAATGGAACTCGCGATATTCTGCCGATATTTTACAAACTGATTCAATCCCGGGATTCAATTAACGTCTTTTAAAGAAACAAATTGTGAAACATTTTTTTTTTAAGGTTAACATCATAAGGCTTATTTCGTATGGTTCAATGCTTTCTTCTGAATTGCACGACTTCATATTGCTTTTCCATAATTCATAAAGGCCTACATCGCAGTCAACATGCCCATCTCGGTAATTATGTTATCTTTTTGTAAAAACTATTAGTATCTCATTTTGTATTGATGATTGTTAGGAACAGTGGCGTATCCAGAATATGGTATAGCCGATGTCACAGCCCCCCCCCCCCCCACGGCGCCTCCCTCTGTAACGCCCACAAACATCCATAGCTACTTGAATTTGATGTACGGCATCCTCAATCTGTTTCTCCTGCCCCGATGTTATTGTACTACGACATGATTTGTGTCGAATATACATAAGGTAACTAGGTAAACGTTTCGAGGAATGGAGAGTGGGTATTTTAGGTACAGCAAAGTTATTGTACTCCAAATACTATTCAATGATGCAACGATAAATAGAACAGCTGCAATGTGTATAATGCTTTTAGTACATACTTTGTAAAATAATATAGGCCATACACTGTCTTCTTCTTTTGTAAAGTCTGGGGATTGTATGGAATATGTAACAAAAAATAATTCGAAAATAATATCGCTAGTGATATTCGTTTGTCTCGCAATGTGGTCAATAAGGAATCTAAAAGTTCACGACGTTTCGTGTGCATCTGCAACAAAGTGTTGCAGAGGCACACGAAACGGCGTGAACTTTTAGATTCCTTATTGACCACATTGCGAGACAAACGAATATCACTAGCGATATTATTTTTCGATACTTTATCCGCAATGAGTAATATATTTATCAAAAATAATTCATCTGCATTTTTTACTCCGTGTACACCCAAAGAAGTTATTAATATTGTTTCTAAACTTAAAAATGACAAGAGTCCTAGTTTTGATGGAGTGTATGTTTCATTGGTTAAAAATGTTATTCATATTTTATGTTACCCTTTACGTGACATTATCAATTTATCTTGAAATACTGGTATTGTCCTAGGTTAACTAAATATTGCAAAGGTTATTCCCATTTATAAAAATGGATCAAAAGATAATTTATCAAATTATAGGCCCATATCTTTTCTTCCTATTTTTTCAAAGATTTTAGAAAAATGTTTATATAGTCGTGTATATACATTCTTGGAAAAGTGCAATATCATTACTCCCAAACAATTTCGTTTTCGAGCGGGACACTCTACATCTTCTGCCATCACTGAGTTTATTCATAAAGTTACAAATGCCTTTGATATTAAATAAATAATGATTGGCCTGTTTTTAGATTTTAGCAAGGCTTTTGATTCTCCTGATCACTCAATTTTATTTTAAAAAAATGGAATGTTATGGTTTAAGAGGTCTTGTACTGGAATGGTTCAAAATTTATTTAAGTAATCGCAAACAATATGTTGTACTAGAAAAATGTGAATCACAGACAATGGCGATAAGATGTGGAGTGCCCCAGGACTCAATTCTAGGGCCATTATTATTTCCTTTATATGTAAATGATATTTGCAACGTTTCAAAAGTGCTAGAATTGATATTATTTGCAGATGTTACCTGTGTCTTTATGTCCCTTTAAGATATGTATCTATTCGAAATATGTTGAATTCAGAATTTGCTAAACTGGTTGATTGGTTATATATATAAATTAACTTGTAATCAATGTTTAAAAAAAAAAAAAAATCATGATTTTTACCCCCAGTAAAAACATCGATGTTACTCAAATAAAGGTTAAAGTTAAGGAACTTGTTACTGAACAGGTCACACATTTAACATTTTTAGGAGTCACAATTGATGATAGACAAAATTGGAAGGAACACACTGGTGTCGTCTGCAATAGATTGGCTAAAAATGTTGGTGTATTTTATAAAGAATTTTTTTCCTAAAGAAATATTGATGATTTGATATAAACATTAATATTACCCACTTAAATTATTGTATTTTTGTAAGGGCATGCTCTAGTATGCAAAATAGAAATAGGTTTTTAATTTTATAGAAGAAATTTATAAGAATTATTTCGCACAGCCAATACCTTGCCCATACTATACCTCTCATATAGCTCCGTTTATTCTCATTTGAGAACGCCCCCTATCGTCAGAGTCAGCAGCGTAACTTGTTAGCCTATGGAATTTTACCAACAAAATCGTTAAAAATTCATTTTTTGTTTAAACGAAAAGCACATCCACCCCGACGTGCGTTATCACTAGCTCTTTCATTGGAACCCTCATGTCTCATTAACTTTTGAAAGTTCACCCACCGTAATTTGATCAAAATAGGTTGCAAGCTCGTCATTGCCTATAATACACATGTGAAACAAGTCGAACTTTGGACTCAGTTTCCCAAGCGATTGTAAGATTATAGGTCAAGCACACAAAGGATAAGAAGCATAAATTATCATAGATCACTTCTGCTTGGTTCATTATGTCCATTTCATCCAACCCCCACCGTCATTTTTCCATTTAGTAAAAGCAAACATTTTGCCGAGGTAAGCAAAAACATGAATATTCATGATCACCATGGACTATTCGATTATTTACAGAGGGGTAAATTGTGCACCACATCGAATTCCTCTACTTTAAAGGTAATACAAAGTTTTGGGAAATTTTGAAAATTGGGTGGATAGTGAATCTTTACAATTTTGATATATTTGGATGCCCCTGATAAGTACTAAAAAAATTAACCCCTAAAATACTTCTGTTTTCGAGAAAAATTGAATATAAAAATTTACCGGTGCTCCCGGTAAATGTTGATACATTTCAAATAGCTCCTACGGCCGTACAATGGTAGCTGCGACCATGAAAATCTCAGAATATGTAGTTGTGATATATAATTTCCAAATGGGAATAGCTTATCGGTCGATTTAACGCAAGAACCATTGTTTCATAGCTAAATTAATATCTTGACCTTGAGAGGGAGCTATACAACATAAAGAGTTTATTATTTATAATTTCATAACTTTAGACTCGATTTCAACCGGGACAACGATCAATGAACATTGAAGGAACGCATATGCTTCCAATATGTTAATTTGAACCAAATTCATGACCCCATACCAAAACTTTGTAATACCTTTCAGTCAAGTATTTCATTGTATTATGTAGTTTGGGTAGGTTTAGTTTAACAACTGTTTCATTATCAGATATCAATGATAGTTTAAAGATATAATTAAGCAAAGCAATCTCACATAAAAATTCACAAGTCTCGTCTAATCCGCCGATTGTCGTCTGCTATATACGTCCAGCGAGCGAAAATGAGACAACCGAAGCAATATGTTTTTACAACCTAAACATTTTAAAAGTAACGATACTTATGTTTATCAATGTGCAATTTTTATATATTTATGCTTTAAAAAACTTTTACCAAATAATTGTTTACAATACTTTCAACTTAATAAGAATATTTATGGCCACCATATCAGGTATTCAAATAATTTTCATATTCCCGGGGTAAGGACACTAGTTTCCTAAAATACAATTTTCTTCAGGGATCCCAATATTTGGAATGACATACCATTAGATATTCGACTGAGCCCATCACTAAATAGTTTTAAAAGAAAACATTTAAACTGTATTTATTAAGAAAATACTCAATATTGCAATAACCTATATTCTTAATGTTCAGCAGACAGAAAAGTGTGTTGGTGTGTATGGGACAGAGTGTATGTGTGAATGCAAATTATTTCCTTTTTTCTTCCTTTTATAACAAATAACAAATTTGAATAATGTACTTAGTTTTTTATACAATTACTGGAGACAGATTTTTGACATAAGGCCCGGCCTTCCTGTCTAGTCTCCAAATACTTTCATTAATGTACATGTTTAGAATATTTTCCCCTTGTTCCTCATGTCTTCTCCACTTGTGTTATTCTCATGTTATATATTGATACATGTATTATATTTTAACTTGTATATGTTTGTTTTCCTTTGTATATTTTTAATGAAAGTATTGAATAGAGTGAACTTAAACTTGAACGTCTTGTAAGAAACAAATTTCGAAACAGATTTTGTCAAGGATATAATCATAAGGAATATTTCGTACGGTTCAATGGTAATTTCCCCCGAATGACAAGACTTTATATTGCTTT
Source organism: Strongylocentrotus droebachiensis (assembly GCA_035222895.1). NCBI lineage: Eukaryota > Metazoa > Echinodermata > Echinoidea > Camarodonta > Strongylocentrotidae > Strongylocentrotus > Strongylocentrotus droebachiensis. Next base: position 4,362 of record JAVYIG010005013.1, read on the forward strand.
TCCATAATTTATATAGGCCTACATCGCAGTCAACATGCCCATCTCGGTAATTATTTTATCTTCTTGTCAAAACAGGGGGGGGTGTTTCACATAGACTTTAAGTTGGCCTTAACTATTGCAGGCTGTTCATGCCACCGTTTGCTCTCACCAGTAACTGGCATTGGTCTCTCAAAGGACGTACACATCATGGTCACAATTCTACAGAATTTACAATTTTTGAAATTCATTACTTAAGGGAAACATAATATCTAAAGATCATATTATTTTTTCTTTAATAAAATCATCTTTATTCAATATTGCTTTCGACTTTGCAAAATATAACAAAACATATATGAATATACATACATAATATAACCAATAGAATCAACAACACGAATATAGCTGATTATAAAAGACATGGTGGTACATTATTCAAATATTTTTTTTAAGCAACACAATGTTATTCCACCTATTATTTTTAACATAAATGTATTGTTCAAGAGAACGATAATACCTTTAATAACATGCACTTAAACGAAGTTAGTGAGAGTACGCTATTTTTGCCTTTGTTGGAAAATATATAGTACTATAGTACATATAGGGACACTGCTGTTGTCTTATACCACACTATGATTCAATTGTATTTCGATTATTGTCATTTATTTGGCTTTGTTCTTCTTCCCATCATTAAATTAAATTGCAAATATTACAAAAAAGGGCCTTCAGAATAGTTTTGAATGTAGATTGTAGAAATAGTAGAAAAGATGTATAATATAATAATGTAAAAATTGATTACATTAGCAATAAGATTAAGAAGGACATCTTGATTTTAATTAATAAACGGATCTATAACCTAGCACCACCATCTCTATGTTCGAAAATGAATAAAGGAAAGTTCTTATAAATTACGCAACCACAGATGTATTCTTCACTTGGACACTCCTCGGACAAACTTTCTTTAAAATAAGTCACTTTATATTGGTTTTCAAACTGTTTAATGAACTCCCAGAGTCAATCCGCTTAGCAAGTAACTTGAATATTTTCACCAGATTGATTTCTCAATTATACCCCTACCCTTTCTAGTTATAAATATGTATTTATTTTTTTATTTTTTTAATAAGTATTTTTTTCTTTACATTTACCCATTTTGATATTGTGTATTTGTTATTGTTTAAATTTGTGTTTTGATGAGGTTATTAATATGTATTTTAATGAAGCATGTACGGACACGTTGAAAAACGGCCATGCTAAGCTGAAAGCATGTTTTTTAATAACCGTATTTAAATAAACAAACAAACAAAGAGTTATTATTGTACTCCAAATACTAATCAATCAAACTAGGGGGTATTAGTTCATCAAATAGTGAATTGATGATTAATTTCATGTTATAAAAAGATACAATCTATGGTTACATCCAATTTTTTGCAGGAAGACTGGAGATACAACATATTGTCACGATTATTAATTTATTATGATTATTAATGTATTTATTATGATTGTTAATGTATTTATCATGATTATTAATGTATTTATTATGATTATAGTGAGGTAAGAAATTTTTGCAAACATAATATCAGCGATAAAGTGTTATTATGACATGGGAAAGTAAATATGTAAAACAGATCTGAAAGAAAAGGAAACCCAATATAAAAAAGTAGTTCCTTTTTGCAAAGTGTTTCTGATTGTTTATTTCTTCTAAATTATTTTGGCAAAATAAATCTGCGATATTTTAAAATGAACTGCAGTTTGTAACTGATATGCATGTTCTTATCATAGTTTGGATGGCCAAAATATCATTTAAAAATTCTGCATGTATTATATCTCTTCTTGTGTAAATATTTGAACGATATTATTTAATAAAGGAACCCTGTGGAAGGAGAAAAAATTGTCACGATTGACTGTAGGTATTTTAATGATACAGGCCCCATGACCATCTTTCAAAATGGGAAAGTGTCGTATATAAATTAAAGATACTATGTCCCTTTTGCAGCTAACATCACATTTTGTAGAACTGTGCAGGAATTATAAATACGTCATGTATTCAAGTTCAAGTTCAAGTTCAAAGGTAATGATCATTCACATACGAACATGTATGTCCTATCTGTGAAATTTAAACATAAGGGGTGTCCTAGTATTCGCATTATGCAAGGCGAACCGTTTACCTTCTATACTTCACTGTCAGACACTATTGAGTAACTGACTGACACCTTTTTTTCTTTGGTAATAACATCTAGATTAGTATTCCCTAAAAATGATTATTATTGGCTGATGACCTATGCTAGCAACCAAATAACATCAATTCATACAATCAACTGCCAATATCATTGATTGATTTATTCTGTGTTATTGTTTGTGTGTTGATACTAGATTCTAATCAGCCTTTGGATAGCCCAAATACTCCTATTGGAAAAGGGTGAGTTTTTATGCCTTTGCAATATGAAGATAATGTCGGGATTTTTTAGTGTTGGATTGGTTGATTAGTTATACCCCAGCCGGCTGTTCTTTTTGTCTGCCTCTTCGTTATGTTTCAAATGTGGCAGAAAAGAAATTAGAATTTGGAGTAATTCAACAAGGGTTATTAATGCTCACTAACATGAAAGCTATGTAATTTAGTGGCGTATGGAGATTGGGAGGGTGGAGGCGTCAGCAGCCCGCCCACAAATTGGAGTTTATCTGAATATTAGGCGGACAGAAGCTGGAAAATTCCATTACCGAAGATTTGTGTTTTTCTGGCAAACGGAAAGCATCTTTAGATGGATGAAAATGATATTAATTATTAAACCTACTAATTACTGGGAGGTTTCCTGAAAGGATAAGAATCCTATTCTGGCTGCGACATTTGCACCCAAAATTTGTACATGTATATACATCTTTATATCCACAAGGAGCATTCAAAGAACTACATATAAAAAGACTTGTATATTTTAAATAGTTGCGGGCGCTCTTCTTTCAAAAGCATGTCACCTGTTTGATTTTTTTTTAATGTACGGGGTGATTACCACAGTGAGATAACTTGAGTCATATCATATTTTACTTTTACCATGGCATCGAGAATTTATGGAATTCTCGTTTTCAACATAGCAGTAGGAAGTTTAATGACTTTTGAACAAAACGAATCTTCTTAATACACAAAACAATTAAAGACTGTGATTATTATACTAAACATGTGTGTATGAACTTTAATAACTCATGATCAATTTTCCCTGGTGTTTCTTATGTAGGAATAAATGGTCACTGTCCTGAATCGAATCCTTGCCCTTCTTCTTTACACTTTGATGGTACGGCTGTCAAGGGTGTGGGCTTTGACAGAATATCAACTGAGACAGCGGAGGATCCTATGATAGTTATTTGCAAATCACCAGATGCGGGTAAACAGACATGACAGAATCACACTGGCAGTCGTAGTGGAAATATTTAGTGTCTAGTTTCGATTCACTTCCAAAGTATAAATCAATACCTATTACCCTAACAACTCCTCATGTAAAAGAGATATCTGCATAAGCGTCAATAATGAGTATACATATAGGTGCCGTGGTCTAGTTTATATGTCCTCCGACAGGTTCGAAGCTCGAGTCCCCCCCCCCCCCCCCCCGCGGCGATAATGTGGCAAGACAGTAATCTACATTGCGACTAGATCTCCACCCATGTGTAATGGGTACCTGGTAGGAATTTAATCCTCGATGTCTTTCGGTGCCTTTTGAATGTGTAATTTGCAATATGAATTTAGCCAATATCGTTAACATTATCATTATCATTATTATTATTATTATTGTAATGATTACTTATATTTTATATTATGTTTTTATTATCATTTTTTTTATCACCATCATCATCATTGTCATAATTTTCATTATTATCATTATTGCCATGTATTATCATGCAATTGTGCGATTTTACTTATCACAATAAAACATAGGCCTATCATTCCCTAATATGAAGGGGAAACAAATTAAAAAAACAGCCCCTTTCTTTTAGGTCCGGCAGCCCTTTTTCGGCGCCATTAAAACAAAGAGCATACTAGGTTGGGCCCATGTCGCAAAGATGACATGGGCGGATGGATGGGTGTGTGTATGCGTGCTCTACTTTGCAGCCTGGTTAACTTACTTATTTGGGATATTTCTTGAGTTGTCAATGTTAGCAGACATCCACCGAGTGAGTAGTGCGCGTGTGTGTGTGTGAGGAAGGGGGTACAGGGAGGAGCATGACTTTGTTCCTACCAGTAGAATAGCCTCTAGATTTGTTAAAGTTATGTTTAATATAGAGTGAATAACACCCTAGTTGACTTTATAAATTATGTTTACGTACTTCAAGTTTACTTTGTTGCTCAGTTTTTGTTTAATTATGTTTATGTATAAGAAAACAATATTGAAAACGTTTATTTATTGTATTCAATTGCATATGGTGTTCTTGTTTGTATTACATTTGGAGGAAGAAAACATTTCAGTCAGTCCATTAATCAGTATACGTATGATGTATAGGCCCATCCAAAACTTTATGACAGTTCACACGCTTCTTTCTTATGCCTCATGTTTAGAATACTTTTGTTCACGTAACCCCTGTCGCAATGGAGGCACATGCACAGCTTCTCCTGGTCATACACAAGCCTACACATGTCAGTGTGATCTGGGATACGATGGCACAGATTGTGGTAAGTACCGGGATTAGTTAGTTCTGTTCAACGAATAAACAGCTTCAAACCAAGAAATTCAAGCAGCCATAGAATATAGCTTTTGAATACATTATTGATATATTGACTACACCTATTTGAAAGGTAATGGCATAATATGAACATTCATGTTCTCATTTCATTTGTTTATTTGTGCTCCTCGCAGATGTTTCTGTACAAGTACTTATTGTCAACCCAGATAAGACCGGACTTTGGGTTGCAAATATGAGTGACTTTGTATTCTCGAGTCTCATAGAGCTCGGGGGCTCCGCCAGGATCGGAAGTATATTTTTTGATGACGGAGCTAACGCACTCTTTTGGGAAAATCTTGCGACAACTGGCTGGAGTATCATTCGGAGTCAGATGACTTTTGACATTGTGATGGTTAAGTTGGGAATGCCTGACAAAACAATCCTCTCCAATACACGGGAAGGTAGGGTTTATTTACTAGAAGTATTATCTCCCAGTGACAAAGTTCACACTGACAAATACATATCGAGAGACTATTTTTTTAAACAGCACATAAATTAAGACGTGCCAATAGACCGACAGCCCATGATATCACTCTTCGAATGCCGACATTTTCAATCTGTAGTCCCCGAGTATTATTTACATCTTGAATGTGTTCATATCTTGTGTGTATCCTTCATACTCTATATGGACATTATTGAAGTCTTACTGCATATTTTAGAAAGTCAAACAAAAAATTAAGGTAAGAAAATAATGAATCATCTTAAATACCAAAGTTAATCCATTAATGGCTTGGTTCATGGACCCGTACATTCAAGGTATTTTCTGCATGCCGAAATTAATACCAATTTATAATTCAAAATCCTATGAGCATATTCAAATGAAATTGGTATCAATCAGTTTCTTTATTTCGATTCATGGTCAATGATATATTTATGACATCTACGAAGCTTTTTTGGTCGTCTCATCGACCGTGGTTTGGTAAAGTTGTAAATAATGGGTTAAGCCGCCCGATTTAAGAGAAAAGGTGTTCGATAAGACAGTGTTATAAAAACTTATTGGTTATAACCTCAGTAGTATATTTGCCTACGTTGACCTCTAATTTTATGCTCTTTATACATGGTCATGATGTATCAGCTTTATATCCTTGTCTCACCATGGACGTGAAGAAGCAGGAGCTTTACTGGTCAAGTTATTTCGCGGGATATAGGCGGCAAACCGTAGAAGGAGAAGAAGCCTCATACGGGATTGTTTCCGATTTAGGCAAGATACCTGGAAGCGTGAATCCCAGGAGGTGTGTCATTGATCAGCAGCGGAGGTAACCTTTCCCAATAAGAATGTATATAAACCCCTTTTAAAAATGTTTTGCAACTCGAGTATGATTATATTTGCTACAAGGCTGCATTTTTAAACGTTCTAGGTTTAGTTTTTTTAAATATTTTTAGCTGACATATTCCCATCTTTTCACCGTTGATCTTTTTAAACCCAGTCTTGTGCATTTCAGTTTTCTTTTTTTAATGGACTCTCGATCTGTGCCTCATTTAGTTATTGCACAGCCCAAGAGCCCTCTTTTGATGTAATTGTGATGATTTATACTTATTGTTGTTATTGTTTACATGTACTTTTTGCAAAATTTAGTGATAATAGTGTAATTATTTGATATTTTGACTTATGTAACGTATGTATTTATTCATTACTGATATTTTATTATGAAAATTTGATTTAAATTATATTTTGTACCCAAGACAGTCAGTCTTCGGACTGTTTGCTCTTGGTTTTTGATGGTTTGATTTCAATAACATCTTATATATACATATAGAGTTATGTGAACGGTCCAACGTCTTTAAGTCGAACGAGTAAATTATGTATATTAACGATTATAAAGTGCTTCCAAGAAAAAACGAAACCGAGCACTGTTTTGTTTTTTTTGGCCCTCGAAAATTAGAAAAATCGCACCCCCCCCCCACCCCCCCCCCCCCTTGAGCGCCAGTAGGGGGGGGGGGGTTCTCCAAAAAGTTAAAATTAACGTATTTTTCATGTTCTTTTCACAGGGGGGCGGGCCCCCCGGGCCCCCCTGGATTCGACTGTTATTTCGGCCTTGCATTCACCATTTGTTAACCCGTGAAAAGGGGGGGGGGGCGTTTTTTTAATTTGATTGATTTCCAATTCTGCGGTATGAAAATATTAATTTTGAATCACGCCAAAAATGACTCACATTAAATTTCAAGACTTTACAAGGTATAAGTGATGATCAAAAATTCAAATTGACCCCCAGAATTTCCAGGGGCTTTGTACGCGTGATATACCACAAAATGGGGCCAACTGCCATGTACAACCGTTTGCTGTTATTGTTAACGTGTTGCGGGCCTGTTTAGAGGAAGAGCAAAGAACCCAGGCAATAGATCTTTATTGCATCGAGACAAGTTACGCTGACTAATGCATGGATACATTTGGCCTGTGATTATTCTACGGAGCCCGTTTCCTGCCCTTGTCTTGTTTTCTGTGCGGCCTCCGTAGGGAGGCAGGAGGCGGCCGTTAGATTTTCGTACAGATTCACGGGCCCCGCGGGGCTCTGCGGCCTCTACAAAAGTTATACAAATTTGAAAAAATCGTAAGCCCGTAGTCCGTAGTCCAAATCCCCGCAAGGGGCATCGCACGGAGGACTCGCGCTGATCGTGCAGCGACGCACAATTTTTCGGTGACCATAGAGGCAAAAAACCGCTTAAAAACGGCACGGCGGCTGCTCGGTCACCGCGCCTCCTTCGAGCAATCTTTGCACGGAAGCTGCACGGGCTCCGTACGACTTCCGTGCAGAGGCTGCAGAGACAACACGTATACTGCATTGGAATTGCACGATATCCGTACAATCTCCGAGCAGCCTCTGTACGGATTGACCCCGGGCTGCCCCCGAAGGCCAAAACAAGAAATGGCACTATGCTCGTACATAATGTAAAACAAACATCGTAGCCCGTAGCCTCATGCGATACCCCACCCCCCCCCCCCCCCCCAAAAAAAAAAAAAAAAAAAAAAAAAAAAAAATCGCACGAAAAATCGTAGACTAATTTATCACACGGCGCCCGGGGCGTTGGGTTGGTGAATATTGTTTTTTTTTTTATCTGGAGTCATGTGGAGTATATAGAAAATGTTTGACACGCTACCATACGCTTTTTGATTTTACATGAAACTTGAATACATCGAAAAGAATAAATGTTCCAAATATTTTTTTTTTTCTAAACAGATATTTCTATGCTATCGGGCATATCACAGGCAACAGTAACCTGGCGATTACTCGATTTCATCTAGACAGTTGGCATTCCGAAGTAATTTCATCAGATGTAGTTTCTGCTTCAATTTATGGATTGACGATAGATGAAAAAGGTGAATAGTAACAAAGAAGGGGAGGGTTTGGTCTGAGGACACGCCTATTTACCTGTCAATTTAATCATTTCCAATTATAGAATTTGGGAGCTAAGAATGAAAATTTTCCATTTCTACTAGTATTGAGCCAAGTAACAAAAATGAAGTATATTCCATCCCCGCTCACCCCATTTTGGCCGCCGCCTCCTTTTTAAAAGATAAAGACCAGATATGGTCATGTGATTGCATAGTGAAATAAACGTTGTGGAATCGATCAGAAAAAGGTTTATCATCTAGCATATAAGTATTTGTGTGTATACTGCAAGGTTCTGGAATCATCAAAATGATAAGAAATTTGGCCGAGTCTTCGTAAAGTTACAAGCACTGTACACAGAACTAATGAACAACACTAAAACTAATTTACCAAATATATTAACTAGTAGGCGGTTTCCCGGCAAAATTGTTATCATCATGTATTAGTCAAAACATATTCTTTCACATGATTGTTTATAAAAGCTTCCATTTCTTTTTTTGAAAATGGGCCGTTTCCAATACTGGTCTTTACCTTTAAAATATTTTTTACTATTACTATTTTTTTTTTACTATTACTATTTACTATTCAGAAGAAAGAAAAGCAACAAAAAAGCCTGTGATATACATCTTGTTTAAATAGCTTCTAAAGTTATACAAGTCATTTGTTATATCATACAATGAATCAGTATACTCACGTAGCACAATATCTGTGAATAAAGTCAGTTCGGGGCGAGAAACACGTTAATTTTGTTGTTTGGTCTTAACATGATTAGGCTAAGACGCTGCCCCGAAAGAAGTTTACCAAAATTAAGCCCATAAAATATGACCTCTTCACAGTATTTTGAACATCATTGCATGGTTCAATGATTAAGGTATAGTTCAAGGATCGTGCAAATCGTGCTACTTCATAATGGAATTCAATATGATATAAGTTTTCATACAAATAAACAGGTTACGATAATTAATTAACAGTTGACATCGTAATAATTTCCCAGTTAATTTTGTCTGCTCTAAAATTCGTGTAAGTATGGACCCAGGCTGTAAATCTTCAGTGGCGAATCTAGGGGGGGGGGCGAATCTGCCGCCCCCTCTTTTTTTTTTGGGGGGGGGGGTAGAGAAAAAATTATTTTTTTTGTTTGCACATATCTAGTACACAGAATCAACAATTAAATTACTATACTGTAACCATATATTGAAAACTATTTCACTTTAAATACTACCACTATCAACGAAAATAATAGTTAGTGACTATCAGAAAGTAATGATAAAATACATGTTGTTATTAATATATGAAAACTGATCTTCTTGCACTTTTGTGCATATTATTTGTGATGCATGTCATGTCTATATCTTTTTTTTTAATTCAATCCATGTCCATTTTGATTTGTTTCTTAAAAACAACATTTATATTACTAACAGCATGAGCGATCAATGATGAACGTTATGAACCAAATGATCTACAAATCGGTGGTCCATTTCACCAAAGCCTTTGTGTTTAGCCTTAAGAAAATATGGATAGTAATTTTTGCGCTAGGAGCTCTTTGAAGGATAATGAGCAAAAGTGTGGGTTCAAACGAATATTTTCTTCTTTTCTTACGCAGGAGAACAACTTTTTTGGACATCATCAATATTCATCATTTACTCGTTCGACTTGAGGACTGGGGTTGGACCGTTCGCATTACTAAACCTAGAGAGTTTGGGAATGCTGCCTTGTAGCATATCCTTTGTATCTGGTTGGCTTGTTTGGTATGACCGGAAGCAGGATCGGGTTTGTGCTGCACAAGCTAAAGTAGATGCTGAAATCAAATTATGTCGTTTTACCAGTAATGATGGTAAGCTCAATTATGTATCTACGGCATATGTAAAATACATGGCACTGCGACGAATATAAGTTTTCTCTTTGCAGTTCCTTCAACGTTTCGGGAGAGTCTAAGGACTGCCGTTGATGTCACACCAAAAGTTAAAAACCGTCAGAATGTCAGATGTAAACATAAAGTCTCGTTAAATCAAGACTGTGATCTGGTGATTATAAGGATACTGCATGTGCATTTATTGCACTTTTTGATATGTCTTGAATGAAGGGGTCAGTCGTTGAGTCGAATATGAACATGATAACAAGATCTGGGGGGGGGGGGGGGTGTTTCACAAAGACTTAGATCGACTTTAAGTTGGACTTAACTATGGCAGGCTATTCGTGAAACTGTTAATCCTACGCTTTACACAAATCTACAAAGTTTACATTTCTTGATAATTCATTATTGAAGTACAAAATGGTATCTAAAGATCATAATGGTGAAAGCGACCAGTGGCATGAATGGCCTGCCAGAGTTAATTCAAACTTAAAGTTGATCTCGTGTGTTGATGTGGGTTGTTAACCCCTTCCCCTCTCCACCACACACACACACTCACACACATAAGCCCTCATGCACACATTCATACCAACACTCACAATTTTTGTCGTGAAACTTATCATTGTTATAGGTTTTTTGTATTTATAATTATAGTTTGAAACGTTTTATTTTGAAAACCTTAAAGGGATAGTTGAGTTCTGTTTTCAGACCGCAAATGCCTTCAAAGTGCATGGTTATTGCTCTTATTCTTATCTATGACATTTATAGTGCCCTTTTAGAACCTAAAATTGCTATGAAGATAATTTGAGACCCAAAAATGTGTGAAATTTAGCCAATACGATCATACCAATTCAGCTCCACTTTCTCAAAAACACGGTGACCGTTATTTAATTATTTAATTAAAAATAACCATACATGAGCCGGCTTATTGTGGGTAATATACGCAAAACGAAAATGCCAACAAAAGGCCAAAAACGACATTGGCTGAAATACGACGTAAAAGGCGTTAATTTGTTTTTTTTCAACGGTTTTTTCAAATTTTTCAAAATATCTAATATTTTTGGTAGTACACAGGTATTAAAAATCGTTATATTTCAGGCGTCTCTGAACCGATTTTGATCAAACAAAGATGATTTTGTCATTTAGATATTATGTTCTTTAAAATTTGACACTCAGTTTTTCATTATCTCACAAAAAACAAATATTTTGTGTAGCGCCCTCTGCAACAGAACTCAACTATCCCTTTGAAAATCATAAAAAGGGATACTTTCAAATGTCAACATTCCTTGTACATAAAACAACCCTTTAAAGATAATATATGTCCCCGTTGCAGCCAACATCGAATTCTGTTGAACTTTGTAGGAATTAAGAATATGTCATGTATGTCCTATCTGTGAAATGTTAACGTTAGCATTGTAAATTGCAAATTGTGCAAGGAATCCCGTCTACTTGCTCGACTTCACTGTCAAACACTATTGAGTGACTGACTGGCTTTTGTTCTTCTTTGTTAATAACATACATAAAATGAGCTGCAAAGGGTACATGAGCATTTGTCTACATCAATAACCCACTTCTTGCAATGGCCGAAATTAAACTGATTGAATCTTTGCGTAGCACAAAACGTACGACCATTCGGTACTATGGTCTGAAAATCAGTCATTTGTTGTATTGGTATCACTTAAGTCGATTCGACAACTGATAGTTGTTATTTGCTCACTTAAAGACATTTTCAAACCCCCCTTTTTGGGGGGAAGTTCTACATTATTGTTATCTTTCAAATGCCGTTGGAATTTAACCGTTTCATTGTTTGGCCTGCAAAGGGGACATAGTACCTTTAAAGCCCCACTGTACTTTGTGTAGCTACTTGCGCCCTCTGTACAGCAAACAAATGCCTAAGCGGTACCCGTTGGTTCCCCATGATCCCCTTTTTCTTATGTTAATTGAGAGCTGATTGGCTGTTATAACTACCTGTCAGTGACCATACGGGGAGGTCTAATCCCTCCTGGCCAAAATAGTGCAGATATGCTTTAAGCAGGTTTTTTTTCTCGGATTCGACACTCGAGATTTCCTTACATGGATGCACGCTAACGGTGTGGACACTCTTTAAAGACTGGAGTTGGTGCACATTTGTATACGGGCTTAATATCCAGTCACTCAGTGAAATTAGAATTACATTGTAAAGTGTTTCAAACTGTTAACGTAATGTGTTATATATTTTATAAAAGGATTACAAGTATACGACTTGTAATTTTAAAGTTGATGAGATTCGACTGACAAATTTTGCTGATTATTGTCTAAAATAGCTTTCTTTAACTCTTTTGCTAATCATTGATATTGTGTATGTGGGCGTTTATTTTGTTATTTTGTCGGATACCAGAACGATTAAATTATTAAAATAAATGAAGTGGGTGGGTATTGTCTTTCATGATTGCACAGACCTTATCACCAATTTGCTCAGTACAATGAGACTCGACAGAAGCTAATTCTACCCCTTTTATGCGCTGTGCTATTTTACGTGGCCTTTCCAATTTATTCTTGTCCTGCTTTGAGAGTTGCCAAAAGAACATATCATATTGAAAAGCAAGACATTCTTTATTATTGAATTGTAGAACAGGGTCAAGATCGTTGCATCTACATGGAAATGTTTCAACCTACGCAGAAAAACAACCTCTTGTTAGCTCCCTTAAACACCGATTGTGTGTTATCCCTCCATGATAATTTGTCATTTAAGACAGTTCCAAGATATTTATAGTTTCCAACCTGTTCAATCGCCTCATTATGAATGATCACATTCTCGTGGTCTGTATCTTTTCGACGGAAGTCGATAACCATTTCGTTTGCTTGGTTGTGTTTAATGTTAAGTATTGATCAGCACACCAACGATTGAATTCGTCTACTTGTAAGAAAACGTAATTCCCCTGATCAGACAAAAGAGCAACAATTACGGTGACATCAGCATGAATTGCCACAAGTTCTCTCAAATATGTTTAACAAAAATACTGAATTTCATAGTTATCCCACGAGAATAGCAAAATGTTATCACCTAACAAAACGAAGAACGGTATTTTCCAGCAGGATTTCCACTTTCACTCGCCCAAAATATTGGAATGCAGCCCTTTCCGGAACATTAAAAGAAAAACCTTCGTTAAGTGTTATCAAATATGCCCTCAAGCACTTTTTGTTGCAAACGAATCAGAATAAGTAGTTCCCCGTTTTTTTGTTTTTTGTTCGTTGTTTTTTCCCCCGCAATTGGTCAAACTGGCCATTTTTTTAAATAGTAACTGTGACTTGCATATGATTTGTATCCATATAATACTAATTAAAAATGATTCCTCTATGGTCACCGTTTCCTTTTCTCTCCCTCTCTGTCTCCCTCTCTCTCTTGTTTACCTCCTCTCTCTGTTTTCTTTTTCTCTATCTGTTTTCCCCTTCTTCTGTTTTCTTTTTCTCTATCTGTTTTCCCCTTCTTCTGTTTGTCACTCTCTAATTCTTATTTTCTTCATGTATCATCCTCATCTTGTCATTCTGCTACTATTTTTGATTTGTTTTAGTCTTGTTAAATTTTTAGTTTTTTTTATTGTCTGTCATGTTTTGTATTATTCCTTTTCTTTTCTTCTTCAAATTTAAGTTATAAATGTATCAAGTTTAATAAGTTAAGTGCGAACCTACACCTAACAAGCATTGCTTCCAAGTAGGATCGTTTTTTTTTTTCATTTCATGTAATCAAATCATTTTGCATTACAATGACCAAAAACAATATCAGAGATAATTCAATGCTCACTTCTGTCATTGTTTATATTATGTGAAAAGAAATGAACAATAAATTCGCTCTGTATAGAGCTACTACTTCTACTATATTTGAATATGCTACAACAAGAAATTGAGCTTACACAATCACTTGTATACAGGGAAAACAAAACCGGGAATAGGATACACCCCTGAGGGGCACTTATGTATGTAGTCACCGTAGATGACTGATGATCACCCGCCTTTACGCACTGTGTTCGCATCTAATCAATCTAAGGTCTACATTCATTTCTATCAACTAATACGAGCCAGACAGTGAGGTGCAATAGTATTAAAAGCACTACTAAAGTCCAAGAAAAGCGACCGAGCATAGGTCTTTGGTTTATCAAAATGCTCATATATTTTATGCAAATACACAAGAACGGCACCCTCCACACCCCTGTTCGGTCTGTACGCATAAATTCTTTAGTTTGCTTCAAAAAATATGTCTACATCAATCTCTCAAAACACTTCATAATATTTGATGTCAAAGCTACAAGGCGAAAATCCTTTGGTTCTTTCGCCTTAGGAATTTTCGGAACTGGAACGATTGAAGATTTTGTCCCAGTATTGGGTACCAAACCAGAATAAAAAATCATCAAAAACACTTGCCGTAGAACTGGAGCCCATTGCTGGCTGCACACCTTTAATGTCCTATTTCATACACCATCGGGCCCTGTAGCTTTGTTGATTTTCACTCGATTAAGTAATTTCCTGACATCTAATCATTTCCATTGTACGCCAGGATGCTTTGTCTCATATATCTAGCATAAAAACGGTTTAGTTCATCAACAAAGTCTGCAGATAGTTTATTACCCCTACTTTTGTTCTTATACCCGGTAATCATTTCCATTGTACGCCATGATGCTTGGGAGTTATTTTGTGCAAAGTTTTGCTCGAGTTTTCTTTTGTAGGATTGTTTGCTACGTTTAACTTCCTTGTCAATTTTCTTCTGCGCAGTCTTTCCAAGCGCATTGTCGCCCTTCGCGAATGAATCTCTCTTTTCCCATAGCAACGCTTTGATTTTTCGCGAAGTCCAAGGCTTGTCGTTCGGATAGATTTGCACTTCCTTCGTAGGAATAGTAGAATCCTCACAGAATATTACGTAATCCGTTATTGTTTCCGCTAACTCGTCCGGTGAGATCGCTGCTTCAAAGAAAAGGTCCCAATCTGTTCCTTCCAGGCACGCGTGAATCATCTTAATGGAGTCGCTGGACCTAATCTTGCGAATGCTTTTCGTCGGTTTACTGCGCTTGAGCAACTGCCGATAGGTCGGAATGAGCAAAACGTTGTTAAGGTCTGATCTCCCTGGTTGCGGGCAGCGTCTTATTTTTTCGTACCACGGGCAGGCCTTTGATGTGTAAATGTGTAACTTTTGTATGTAAATGTAAAAGTTCATTGGCAAATTTATTAAGACCTATGTTAAAATTATTTTGTTATTTTGTATACAATGTTATAAATAATGTACAGTCTTTCTTTATGAGAGAAATGAATAAAAACCTATGAAAAAAAGCCTTAGTCGTAATACCACCGGATTATTAAAAACGTTATATTAGGAAAAATGCAATTATTTAAATGAATTAGGAATTTAAAAAAAATTGAAAATGATACCAGGAAATAAGAGATGCAATAAACTTCAAAATGTGTGTAGATTATATAATATAAGTACTTTTAAAATATGATTGTTAGTATTTCATTACATGACCGGTGAATCAGTTTTGTTCTTGAGATGGGTACCCCCCCCCCCCCCCCCGATATTTTCATTTGATAGTTTATACAAATATTTCGGCCACGTCCTAAGAATGAAACCTACAAGATACCCCAAAATTGTCGTGGAAGGAAAGGTCACAGGAAATCGACCCAGAGGCCGTCCACCCCAAAAAATGGCTTGACTGCATCTAGTCCGCAGCGCCCGCGAATTCGCACGTATTTATACAAGTCGTATGCAAGCTATGTACAGTTAAAACGGACAATAAGCAGAAAACATTGGTACATGAAAATTATGATTGCATCAATGTTTCTCTATAGATTTTTTTCATTTATGTACCAATATAAAGAGGATAGACCAAATAATCCATCTTTAAAAAACATCAAGATATTTTTTTAACGTTAACATGCTTTAAAAAGAGCATTTAAAACAGTCTAAAAAACACAGCAACTTAACGATATGCAGCATTAAAAAAAAATATGAAAACGCTACTGCATCAACAAGTAATTTGGTTCATTGTGATGATAAATATACAAACTTTCAAACCATCACTGTTTCCTTTGTTTTAGTTCTTTATATCGGTCAGGAACACGGTAAATACAACACCATGTTCATTCCAACATATTTAACAGCGGTGACACAGCCGATATGGTTCCATGACACATGCTCCGCCGACGATTGCTCCGCCGACATTTACTCCGCAAAACGCGACAATTGCTCCGCGACATTTGCTCCGCGACATTTGCTCCGACGTCAAATGCTCCGCCGACAGGTGCTCCGCCGACAGTTGCTCCGCCGACAGTTGCTCCGCCGACAATTGCTCCGCCGACAGATGCTCCGCCGACAATTGCTCCTCCGACAATTGCTCCGCCGACAATTGCTCCGCCGTCAATTGCTCCGCAAAACGCGACAATTGCTCCGCCGACATTTGCTCCGCCTGACGCGACACTTGCTCCGCCGACATTTGCTCCGCCGACATTTGCTCCGCCGTCAATTGCTCCGCCGACAATTGCTCCGCCTGAAGCGACAATTGCTCCGGTGACATTTGCTCCGCCGACATTTGCTCCGACGACATTTGCTCCGCATGAAGCGACACTTGCTCCGGTGACATTTGCTCCGACGACATTTGCTCCGCCCAAAAAGTGTCCCATTAAATACAAATGCTACTAGTACTACGACAAATGCTTCGCCGACAATATTTTTTTTTCACGGGTTGTTTTTGTTTCTTTCTTTTTTTCTTCATTTTCGGAATGCATTTCATGAAATTATGTAAATGAAATGAAATGAATGAATGTTGATAATGTGGGAGGAAAAAGCAGTTGCCTAAAAGTCATTTCGAATATACTGAAATAACTTTCCATCTATCACTGTACGTCCCACATAATGTACACTAAACACTCATTACATGTCATGGGAATTTTTTTTTTTAAAGTAGAGCAGCAAGCCACATTCCCCAATACGCGCATACCTCCTAGTTAATTTCAAACAGCTCATCAATATGTAAGACCTGAAATTACCTCAATGAAAGAAGACTAATAACATGAGAGGAAAGAAAAGAGCAAAAAAGAAATGAAATGAATGAATGTTGATAATGTGGGAGGAAAAAGCAGTTGCCTAAAAGTCATTTCGAATATACTGAAATAACTTTCCATCTATCACTGTACGTCCCACATAATGTACACTAAACACTCATTACATGTCATGGGAATTTTTTTTTTTAAAGTAGAGCAGCAAGCCACATTCCCCAATACGCGCATACCTCCTAGTTAATTTCAAACAGCTCATCAATATGTAAGACCTGAAATTACCTCAATGAAAGAAGACTAATAACATGAGAGGAAAGAAAAGAGCAAAAAAGACAACCGTTTTTTGCTATTCCCCATAATGTTTGATTTAAAAAAATAAAATATAAAATTATAGCTCCTTACGCAAGTTCTCCGGCGAAAGATAATTACTCCGCTCAAAATCTGTTTCATGTATTACACATTAGCTGATCCAAAGCTCAAGGCTATCTCTCTCTCTCTCTTTCTCTCTCTCCCATGCTCCTCCTTTTCCTGTTTACACCGTTTTCTTGTCTTCTTTGCTCTTTTCTTTCCTCTCATGCTATTAGTCTTCTTTCATTTCCATCACTTCTTCTCTGCTCCCCCTCTCGAGTTCTATTTCTCTCGTGAAATTGAAACGTAAAGTAATACAATCATGTAGTACATTCTTGTTTAGAATAATATTTTCAATAATATCCAGTCCATTTTCTAAAGGTTTCTTTCCTTTAGTTAAGTGTATGTAGCTTTAATATATATATGTTAGTGTGCAAAACACTCCGTTTCAGTCGAGTACTTTGTTTTCACTAAATAATTTAAGGGACTCACGAAGCCACCGGAAGAAGAGCAATTGGCTTATCATGAAGAACTAACATCAAACTGCAACAAAATGATTTGTATAAATGTGAATAAGCAGAAAGGCTGCCATCTCATTTCCCGTCTGAATGGGTTCTCTTCCTTACGTATATAAGTGCCCTTATTTTCTAAACTTTTTTTTTATATTTGTGTGTTCATTAAATTTTCAATCATATAAAAATTACATATTTACAAGTCATTGGTAATAATTAGACAAAAAAAAAAAAACAATATGTATAAGAACAACTAACAATAATGAAAGGACAGAAAAGTTATAAAAAAAAAACATAGTAAAAAAAAAATACACTGTACACATATAAATCATAGTTTGAACTCCAGTACATAACGGGGAGTGAGGGGGCACAGGAATAAAAGTTAAATCAACATGAGTATCATAAGTCAAATCGCCATTTCTTAAAATGCGAAACAAGCTTGTTCCTTTTTTTCGCTGAGAAATATTCAATATCTTTTTGTTTCTTTATAAAACTCTTAAAAAGATCAACACTTGGTAAATCCCCCTTACTTATTTTCTAAACTTCCATGATGACCTATTACATTGTATAATGCTTTACCTAGTAAGATGCATTGATCGAGGTAAATTCAGGTATTACATATTGATGAGCTACTTGAAATTAACTAGGAGGTATGCGCGTATTGGGGAATGTGGCTTGCTGCTCTACTTTTTTTTAAAAAACTTCCCACGACATGTAATGAGTGTTTAGTATACATTATATGGGACGTACAGTGATAGATGGAAAGTTATTTCAGTATATTCGAAATGACTTTTAGGTAACTCCTTTTTCCTCCCACTTCATCAACATTCATTCATTTCATTTCATCTACATTATTTCATGAATATGGGCGGCCAAAGGGGCCAATATCAACAGTCACAAAAACAAACAAAGATGCATACAAACAAACAAAGAAGCATACAAACAAACAAAGGACAGAGCAAAATAGACAAAGTACCCAGAAGAAAGGACCAATTAACAAAGAATAAATCAAAGGTCAGAGCAAAATCAGTTCGTACGATGATGTGATGTCTGTTTGAGTTTATCCTACCTCGTTTTCGTTCCTGATGTCTATTTGCTTACCGTAAACCAAAACGCCCTCTGTTGTCCTTTGAGGGTCAGTTCGTAGATGATGTGATGTCCTTTTGAGTTTGTCCTTTCTCGTTTTCGTGCTTGGTGTCTATTTGCTTACCGTAAACCAAAACGCCCTCTGTTGTCCTTTGAGGGTCAGTTCGTAGATGATGTGATGTCCTTTTGAGTTTGTCCTTTCTCGTTTTCGTGCTTGGTGTCTATTTGCTTACCGTAAACCAAAACGCCCTCTGTTGTCCTTTGAGGGTCAGGTCGTAGATGATGTGATGTCCTTTTGAGTTTGTCCTTTCTCGTTTTCGTGCTTGATGTCTATTTGCTTACCGTAAACCAAAACACCCTCTGTTGTCCTTTGAGGGTCAGTTCGTAGATGATGTGATGTCCTTTTGAGTTTGTCCTTTCTCGTTTTCGTGCTTGATGTCTATTTACTTACCGTAAACCAAAACGCCCTCTGTTGTCCTTTGAGGGTCAGTTCGTAGATGATGTGATGTCCTTTTGAGTTTGTCCTTTCTCGTTTTCGTGCTTGATGTCTATTTGCTTACCGTAAACCAAAACGCCCTCTGTTGTCCTTAGAGGGTCAGTTCGTAGATGATGTGATGTCCTTTTGAGTTTGTCCTTTCTCGTTTTCGTGCTTGATGTCTATTTGCTTACCGTAAACCAAAACGCCCTCTGTTGTCCTTTGAGGGTCAGTTCGTAGATGATGTGATGTCTGTTTGAGTTTGTCCTTTCTCGTTTTCGTGCCTGATGTCTATTTGCTTACCGTAAACCAAAACGCCCTCTGTTTCTTCTGACCTGTACTTTGTCTATTTTGCTCTGACCTTTGATTTATTCTTTGTTAATTGGTCCTTTCTTCTGGGTACTTTGTCTATTTTGCTCTGTCCTTTGTTTGTTTGTATGCTTCTTTGTTTGTTTGTATGCATCTTTGTTTGTTTTTGTGACTGTTGATATTGGCCCCTTTGGCCGCCCATACATGAAATGCATTCAGAAAATGAAGAAGAAAAAAAGAAACGAAAAAAATAGGTGTAAAGAAAATATTGTCGGCGAAGCATTTGTCGTAGTACTAGTAGCATTTGTAGTTTATGGGACACTTTTTGGGCGGAGCAAATGTCGTCGGAGCAAATGTCGGCGGAGCAATTGTCGCTTCAGGCGGAGCAATTGTCGGCGGAGCAAATGTCGGTGGAGCAAATGTCGGCGGAGCAAATGTCGGCGGAGCAATTGTCGCTTCAGGCGGAGCAATTGTCGGCGGAGCAATTGTCGGCGGAGCAAATGTCGGCGGAGCAAGTGTCGCTTTAGGCGGAGCAAATGTCGGCGGAGCAAATGTCGGCGGAGCAATTGTCGCGTTTTGCGGAGCAATTGACGGCGGAGCAATTGTCGGCGGAGCAATTGTCGACGGAGCAATTGTCGGCGGAGCATCTGTCGGCGGAGCAATTGTCGGCGGAGCAACTGTCGGCGGAGCAACTGTCGGCGGAGCAACTGTCGGCGGAGCAACTGTCGGCGGAGCATTTGACGTCGGAGCAAATGTCGCGGAGCAAATGTCGCGGAGCAATTGTCGCGTTTTGCGGAGTAAATGTCGGCGGAGCAATCGTCGGCGGAGCATGTGTCGGGTTACCAGCCGATATGCATGGGTCATCGGAGTATGACGTCACCCGCCGACCGGGGGATACTACGTTATATCTAGCTTTGCGTCGATTATCGATGTTCTGTGTCCGTGCGCTGTACATGAACACGCACGGAGGATAGACGGTGATTAGGGATATTCACGTATTACTCTCGGGTGCGTAACCCCCGGACGTAGAGGTTTTGTACTGCCCCACATACTTATTATTGTGTATTATACTCATGCGCTACTTAATAATAGAAGTCTACAGAGAGTACAAGTTGGATGCGGATACGTACTCAAGTACAATCAAGTACACTATAGAATACCAGCTCTAGAATGAATAGGGGACAGTGGGGAGGGTTTAAGTGTCTTTATGTGCTATTTTTGGCCAGGCTTTGATATCATTTTAACAAAGAAGAAACATTTTCTTTCTCAAATGTTTATTTGTGAAAATACAAACTTTCGGGGGGGGGGTTGGGGGATGCGATTGGCATTGGTATTGTGATTGAAAAAAATGAAAATATGATTGTTCCCATCCCTGCTGATAAATTTCATGGTTTTATTGCAGGCGGTTGGTTGTAAAAGTTATGAAATGTGTTTTTATTTAAATTGTAAACCATGGACCAATGAGAAGAGCCTTAAACATTTATTTATTTTGGTAATCCCCAGGCATTCTTTGATGGTAATATTTTATTTGATGGTTCTTTTGTCAATTTATGTAACTCTAGTTCATGTGTATTTTTAGAAATAAAATAATTACACAATTCTTTCCCTTATTCGCTTTTCTGTTTGATTTTGTTTTATAGTGACCCGCAAAATATATATGATCATTTATTTTCTGTTTTTGTTTATATGGTAATGACCATCGATATAAATTTTAATGTGTGGTGGGTTGAAAGGGTGCAAATGAAATTAATAATATTCTAATTTTCACCTTCAACATCATTATCACAATCATCAAAGTCATCATCGCCATCACAATCATCATCATCACCATCATGATCACCACTATCAGCATCACCATCATCATAATCACCATCACCATGATCATCGCCATCACCATCATCATAATCACCATCAGCATTATCACCATAGCCATCACCATCATCACAGTCAGCATTATCACCATCGCCATCATGATCATCGCCATCATCATAATCACCGTCAGCATTATCACCATACATGTAGCCATCATGATCATCGCCATCACCGTCATCACCATAGCCATCATGATCATCGCCATCGTCATCGTAATCACCGTCATCATTTTCACCATAGCCGGTTAAACAACAAATATATTATTAACACTACTACTAATGATAAATAATTATAAATGAAATAGGACTAGGAATAACATTTCGATTTTATAATATTCATATTTTATTTATAAACTGACTTTGACATGTATGTTGAGAACTTGAGACCATTACTTGCATAAAATATGTCGCTGAGAATAAAAGTATTATCAGAGAAAAACATGTTTAAATTGTATAACGGTGACAGTTCAATCAGTTTTTTATTATAATAAATGCTTTGTTCATGTAAAGCTCCGGAATCCCACCTTCGAAGTATCAGAGATACAAAAATGTAATCACTTGAAATGGATTTTCCTTTTACTGAAAGAATAGGCTGAACAAAATCCTTCCCGTCCTTCTCCCAAACTCCCCTTTCAAGATTGCTTGTTCCTATGTGAAGTCCAGCAAATGCTGATCCAGGAATGCAATGGAGACTGATGTGTGAAGGGTGCCAGGTAAAAATGTCAGAGGTAAAAATGTCAGAGGTAAAAATGTCAGAGATAAAAATGTCAGAGGAAAAAATGTCAGAGGTAAAAATGTCAGAGGAAAAAATGTCAGAGGTAAAAATGTCAGAGGTAAAAATGTCAGAGGTAAAAATGTCAGAGGTAAAAATGTCAGAGGTAAAAATGTCAGAGGTAAAAATGACAGAGGAAAAAATGTCAGAGGTAAAAATGTCAGAGGAAAAAATGTCAGAGGTAAAAATGTCAGAGGTAAAAATGTCAGAGGTAAAAATGTCAGAGGTAAAAATGTCAGTCGTAAAAATGTCAGAGGTACAAGCAAACAAAATGAGTGCAGTCATAATATCTCAGCATTTTTATCACACAGAATGTCGAGACGTACAGTACTACATGGGCTAGTCTATTATATTCCTTTCTTCCATAATGTAAATTTTATAAATGGCTGTGTGTTGTATTTCGTACATGTCCTGAGGATAATACAATGTGGAAAATAGATTTTGAAATTTATTTTGTTGTGATCAGGCTTGCATATATATATATATATATGTATGAATGTCGAACATTTTTTGATATTTTGAGTTGGTTGATGTGTTAATGTTTGTGAAACGGACCGGTTTGGCCGGTGGCAGCCTACACCTAGCCCGTGTAACGTTCCATAGACGAACAAAGTCCAAACGAATAAATGAAAGTTCTCGACAAAAGTCAAGTGTTAAAGTTAGTAGTGCATTTAGTACAAATAGTTACATATAATCACGAGGAATCACGAAAAGTTACATTATAAGGGCTGGGCGCCCCGAACTCTGCTAAAGCTTTAGCACCTCATGGCGACAAAGGAAGTGGAGTAAGAATAAGAAAATCAAGAAGTCGCTCCGAAAAGTAAAAAATCGCTCCGAAAACTAAAAACCCGCTCCAAAAAGTAAAAGACCGTCTCGATTTCAGAAGCTCATCCTCATTTTAAACTCTCCGACAATTATAAATAACGATGTAATTTAAACCGAACCTCTGCAAAGCGCGCGCTTCTCTGGAATGTGATGGTGCGGTTGGCATTTAAAGATAAATTTGAGTTCTGGTCTTGCGATTGCATTGTGAAAGAAACGGTGTGGAAGCAATCAGAAAAGGTTGATCATCTAGCATAAACATGTACATGTAAGTATTGGTGTGTAGTGCAAGGTTTTGGAGCCATCAAAATGATAAAATCTTTGGCCCAGTCTTGGTAAAGTAACAAGCACTGTACACAGAAAGATATTGAT
Source organism: Strongylocentrotus droebachiensis (assembly GCA_035222895.1). NCBI lineage: Eukaryota > Metazoa > Echinodermata > Echinoidea > Camarodonta > Strongylocentrotidae > Strongylocentrotus > Strongylocentrotus droebachiensis. The sequence goes on from JAVYIG010005013.1 coordinate 27,804, forward strand.
ATGGGACTACACAAACATATGGCATACGAATCGGGCCTTATTTTGAAGCTGTTACTTGTCATATCTGGGATATGAGATCATTTGAAATAGATTTTCAGGGAATAACTTTTTTCTTTGATGTTCTTCCACACTTGCATAATAAGAATGATAAATGCTCACAAATTTTTGTTCACCTTTCCCCAGAACTCACCCTTCTCTTTAATTGATGTAACATGGGCGGCTTTCTGCTTTGTATCGGAGTAACAAAGCTGCTTATTGATTTTTTCCCAGACTATTATATACCACAATAGTAATCGACAATATTTTATTGCAACGGGAATGTGATGGTGCGGTTAGCACTGATAACATGGCTTTCTGCTTTGTTTCAGAGTATCAAAATACCAAGCCCACAAGAAAGTGGAATTATCGGAAATATGCATTTATTGGAATTACATATAATAGTAGTCATTACCACGCAGTTAAAATGTCCAACACTCTTCAAAAGTGAAGGAGAAGTGGGCAGGGGGGAGAGGTTCATAGATATCTGATCCTATTTTGGGGACTGTACTGACTTTTCTTTTTATTTAATGATTACACCATGGAGCGACAACTCAGCCTATAAAACATGGCCAAACTTCTCGATTTTAGAAATCTTTTCCCCCAGAAGTTTGCTCAGTGTACCAGTACCATTTGCTTATACAAAAGCATAATATACCGGTATATAAATATTGAATAAGGCAGACTAATGGGACATGCATGGTTGCTACTCCGAGTTTCACGCCTTGCAAGCGATCATCAGACAACTGATAGTATTCTTACATAATTCCTCTTACAACCTTGGTACAAATACGCTCAAAATAAGACTTAACTAATACAATACAATAAGACAGCGGTGAAATAACGACTGCAGAATATCCCTCGCTGTTCTTTTTCGATAAGCCTGATATATAACCCGGGTCTAAACATAACAAACTTGTCACATGCTTTTGTTTTTATTTTATACCTCTAACATTTTTACCTCTAACATTTTTTCCTCTGACATTTTTACCTCTGACATTTTTACCTCTGACATTTTTTCCTCTGACATTTTTACCTCTGACATTTTAACCTCTGACATTTTTACCTCTGACATTTTTTCCTCTGACATTTTTTCCTCTGACATTTTTACCTCTGACATTTTTACCTCTGACATTTTTACCTCTGACATATTTACCTCTGACATTTTTTCCTCTGACATTTTTACACCGAGCCGTTTGCATAATGCTTTACGGTCGCAAAATCGTATCTTATTTGACTTTAAATCTTGAAAATCTTACTTCCTTACTTATGAGGAGAACAAAAATAAATTGGTATTCTTGCTCGATCTTCGTATACTATATTTATGTAGAAGTTTGAAGTCGGTGAGATGTATTATGTCGGTAATTTTTTTTTCCCCTACGAAGTGTGACTTTTTATCGGATAAAGAAACAATTTTGAGAATTCAGACAATGATTAAGAGTCGCCCGAATCGTTCGAATCGTCTTCTTTGTCTAATATTTTAATGAAACGTTAAAGCTTCCGCGCTTTAACGGGTTATTTTCATGTTTTTTTTTTCCTTCATTTTCTGAATGCATTTCATGAACTGAAATGTAGATGAAATGAAATGAATGAATGTTGATGATGTAGATGAAAATGAAATGAATGAATGTTGATGATGTGGGAGGAAAAAGGAGTTACCTAAATGTAGATGAAATGAAATGAATGAATGTTGATGATGTAGATGAAATGAAATGAATGAATGTTGATGATGTGGGAGGAAAAAGGAGTTACCTAAAAGTCATTTCGAATATACTGAAATAACTTTCCGTCTATCACTGTACGTCCCATATAATGTACACTTAACACTCATTACATGCCGTGGGAAGTTTTTTTTAAAGGAGAGCAGCAAGCCACATTCCCCAATACGCGCATACCTCCTAGTTAATTTCAAACAGCTCATCAATATGTAAGACCTGAAATGACCTCAATGCAAGCAAGCACATGCATCTTACTAGGTAAACCATTTGCAATTAAAGCATTATACAATGTACTAGGTCATCATGGAAGTTCTAGAAAACAACAGGGGAGGGATCAAAATAAGCTTTGAAGGGCACTTATACGGGGGAAAATGAATTCAGACAAGGATTAAGAGTAGTGAACGGTACAACGAATCGTCTTCTTTCTCTAATATTTTAATGGAATGTCGAAGCTTCCGCGCTTCGCACGGGAAGGGGGGGGGGTTAAAATAATTTAGCTCCTGGCCCCGGATTTATAGGGTTAAATTTGTAGACACTGGGACATTGGCATTAACATAATATGTTAATATATAATTGGTAGCTATTTTTGTCGGTATTCGGTGGCCTCTTCACCCCCCCCCCCCCCCCTCAAACTGAAAAAGGTCTAGCGACGCCCCTGCCTACAACCCCCTTTTTGTCGCTTCCATCCTTTGCTGAAGGTAAGGGACATGATAGATCAATCCCTTGATGGCAACACTGCTACACCCCAACCGCACCCCCCCCCCCCCCCCCGTGAAACACAAACAGTCTACGCCATCTATGAACTAATTGGACGAGAATTGTCAGTAATACGTACTTGTACCACGGAAATACTGCAGGGAGGGTAGGCTGAATGGTCGGACTGATGGGGGGGGGGGGGGGGGGGGGCACGCCTTTTTCTTTTCTTTTGTTCAGAAATGTTTTCTACAAATATTCGGGGCCATGTGGCCCCCTCCCGCCTACGCTATAGCCGTGGGGTATCCCCTATCCATTATTTCGCCTACTGATGTTTATTGCTTATTTAATTTACATTTTTTTTATGAATAGCAACCCTTATACCGTATTATGAATAGCGACCCTCATTTCGTATTATGAATAGCGAACCTCATCTCCTATTATGAATAGCGACCCTCATTTCGTATTATGAATAGCGACCCTCTTCTCCTATTATGAATAGCGAACCTCATTTCGTACTATGAATAGCGACCCTCTTTCGCTATTATGAATAGCGACCCTCTTCTCCTATTATGAATAGCGACCCTCTTCTCCTATTATGAATAGCGACTCTCATTTCGTATTATGAATAGCGACCCTCTTCCCGTGTTATGAATAGCGACCCTTATAAGTAATGAACCTTATTTCGTATTATGAATAGCGACCCTCTTCTCCTATTATGAATAGCGACCCTCTTCTCCTATCATGAATAGCGACCCTCATTTTGTATTATGAATAGCGACCCTCTTCTCCTATTATGAATAGCGGCCCTCATTTCGTATTATGAATAGCGACCCTCTTCTCCTATTATGAATAGCGACCCTCTTCTCCTATTACGAATAGCGACCCTCATTTCGTATTATGAATAGCGACCCTTATGATTAACGAACCTTATTTCGTTATGAATAGTGACCCTCTTTTGCCATTATGAATAGCGGACCAGGAAGTACGGGAATTTACAAGTTATGAATAACGGTCCTTATGAATAGCGGACCTTATGAATAGCGGTCCTTATGAATAGCGAATAGACCCCACAGAAAAGGCTATGTATGGGACCGGTACGCGGTCACGGTGATGAATACGAAAGTGCGGCCATGTTGGCCAAACGTACACTTTTCGCGCCATATCGGAAAAAAATGAGTGTTTTTAGCGTAGCCGTCACACAACTTCCGGTTGAAAATCGAAAAATGTGTAACTTTCATGGCCATAAAAGCTAATAAAATACATCGTGCATCAATCGAACTCTGCACTTTTTCACTTCTGCCAACATTGTTTTTGTGAAAATCGAAGAATTGGGGAAAAAAATCTCTTATATCGGTCAGGAACACGCTAAATGCAAGATAATGTCAGAATACCTCCTACGAAAGAAGGAGAATTGGACACATTTCGACTATTTACAATCGCTCAGATGCGGTAAAATTATGAAAATTTCATATCAAAATACGTAAAAAGTATGGAGATACACTTACCCCTACATGTTACGCAGCACAGTGAAAGGCAAAGCAGCTGTGATAAAGTTTGTTGACCTGTGCAAAAGTCTCACGAAATCTCGCAAATCGCGGGACACGAAATACGACGGTTTATCGCACTTCCGGGTGCTGTATAAATTTGGTCATTCTGCCTAATTATCGCGGGCGTTGCGGACTGACTATCAGAGGACTGCAAAGCAAGATCCATACCAAGGCTGACAGATGCATCAAGACTGGCTGCGGACAGAAAAACTTGGCATACCATCACCATACAGAAGCAATCACGAGGCCCCTGGCCTGCGTGGACGGCATAAGTCAAGTAAGTCAAAACCTTTGGTACAACCCCTAATAGTCTTGATCAGATAACTTTCACACAAATAATATGCCCAAATGAAACATGATAATTCCCCTAACATGACTAAAATATGTGAATTGGAAGTTCCTATATTGACACGATGCGCCATCGCTGTAGCGCATGCGTATATGCACTGACCAATCAGAGCTCGTCTGACTAAAATATGGTGTAAATTTACATCCCTCAAATATACACCCTTGCGTATTTCCATGTTTTACTCCCTAACAGGTGTAATAGGGGGCGCCCTATTTTTCCAAGTTCGTTTTACTCCCCAAGAACACCTTTTATTTCTCTGTGTGTAGGATTAAGAGTCGAGAACGGTACAACGAATCGTCTTCTTTCTCTAATAATTTAATAAAACGTAAAAGCTTCCGCGCTTCACGCGGGAGGGGGAGGGGGCTGGGGGTGGGGGGGGGGGGCTGCATTCAGATAATATCATACGAATCGTCTTCTTTCTCTGATAATCTAATGAAACGTGACAGCTTCCGCTACGTCAGAGCTACGTCAGAGCTTCCACGCTTAGCGCGGGAGGGGAAAACTGAATTCAGACAAGCTAGACACGATACAACGAATCGTCTTCTTTAGCATCCGCGCTTCGCGCGGGATGTGCGAAAATGAATTCAAACAAGAAAAGAGTAATAATTTATTGAAACGTGAAAGCTTCCGCGCTTCGCACGGGAGGGGGAAGCTGAATTTAGACAAGAATTAAGAGTCGAGAACGTTACAACGGATCGTCTCCTTTCTCTAATAATTAAATGAAATGCCAAAGGGGAGAAACTGAAAAATAACTTAGTACCTGGCCCCGGATTTATAGGGTTAAATTTGTAGACATTGGGACATTGGCATTAATATATTAATATATTAATATATTAATATATATATATATATATATAGCCTCTACACCCCTCCCCCTCCCCTACTGAAAAGGGCTTAGCGACGACCCATATTTTTTGCAATTACTACATCACTGGTGAAGTACCGGACCACCGCCTTTGTGCACTGTGCAGCAACAAAGCGTATAAAACGTCTCACGACGTGACAGATCTCTATTTTGTAATCAATCAGAAGGCCTCGTTTTTATTCCAGGAAGGAGACAGCAATTGGGGCCTGCATGTAAGTGTGGTATCATGGTTTTTTTCTTTTCTTCTGCCCCCCCCCCCCCCCCCGAAATAAAACAAAAATCGCTCATTACGCCACTGGCGACGCCCTCTTACAACTGTCTTGTTTGCGGAAAAATAGATTCGTTAAGAAATGTTGAACATGTTTAATGTTCAAAATTGCTTTGCGACAAGAACAATTGTTTGCCAAGTTTCTTGCAACCATTTAAGACACTTTTGCAACCTTTTACGAACCCTGGCGAAACCCAAATGCGTTACGTTCGCAAGCACTCGACGCTCAGTGAGATACGCCCTTTACTCAAATCATAATATGAATTGGACACTATGGCGTAAAGACATATTTTCAATTAGCCCTATTCAATTGCCTCATAAAATATAAACGATTTCGAACTATTGTCGTGGTTGTTGGCATGTGTCTTTGAAATAAAGAGTGGGCTCATGTATAAACGCCGCAAATTTTAATCATATGAGCAGACTGGACTGGAACTCGCTATTTAAATTCATGCGAATTACGCCCCTGGCGACGCCCTCTTACGACAGTTTGCAAAGGCTTACGACTGTTTTGTTTGCGGAAAAATAGATTAGCAAATTTGTTTTGAACGTGTTCAATGTTCAAAATTGCTTTGCAACAAGAACGACTGTTTGCGACAATGAAAACTGTTTGCGAACTTTCAGGCAACCCTTTAAGAAACCTTTGCAACTGTGGTGGGCCAGTAAATGAGTTGAAGATGACAAGCTCAAACGTAAATGAAACACAAGATGCTCGGAATTACATTTGAAGTCCACTTTATTAAATATATATATCAGCCGAAGCTTCAATCGTTGCAAACGACGATTATTATTATTATATGAAATTGGTAAATAAACTGCTTCTCTCATAGGCTGGGCGGCCCTATTGATTGAAATTAGCAGCACATCCTACTGAACATGGTAAAGGAATGAAATAAAACTAACCACAAAATCCCGCACATGGCGTTTAAGTACTCCGGCACCCGAAGAGGTTTAGATATCCCATGGTATACCCAGCCAACCAGGAGGACCCTTACTCCGCCAACCAATTACAAGACGGGATACATGCAATTATCCTTAGGTCAACCGACTAATTAAAAGAGACGTTATACCTTTAATTAATTATAACCAATGACAAAGCATCATAGATACGAGTGATTTAAACTGGTCACCGACAAAAATGGGAGGAGTCTATCTCTTCGCGAGAATGTCGCGTCCCCGGCAAAACAGGCTATTGTCTAATGTGTTGTTGGAAATGAACACCTGTACATGTACATCTTGATGCAGGAATTCATTTCCAACGTGCTTATCGAAATGAACACTTAATTCAAGAATTCAAAACCAGGGGTTGTTTACCAGTTCCTGGCATACTATTGGAAACATAATTAATGTTATTTAGCTTTTAGGTGTATACCAAGTCAAACTAATAATCTTACCATTAATCAACCCAACCCGGCTTTTCTATGGCTCTAGCGCCCCCTTTAGCCCAAATGAGTGTACCATTACACAACCTTTTACGAACCCTGGCGAAACCCAAATCCGTTACGTTCGCAAGCACTCGACGCTCAGTGAGATACGCCCTTTGCTTAAGTCATAATATGAATTTGACACTATGGCGTAAAGACATATTTTCAATTAGCCCTATTCAATTGCCTCATAAAATATAAACGATCTTAAGATCGTGCCACAATATCTGAATGGAACTGTTTATGCTGCAAAAGTGTCACAAGTTGCGCGATGTAAGTGGCTATTTCGTTCTTTTTTCACTATTTTATCTACACCAAATTGTATGATGTACGTGACATTCGTCTTTCTCTTGATGTTATAATTATTTATCTATAATTCATCAACATCCTGTTAGTCATGTTAATACACGCATGATGAGGCTGTGTATTTCGAACTATTGTCGTGGTTGTTGGCATGTGTCCTTGAAATAAAGAGTGGGCTCATGTATAAACGCCGCAAATTTTAATCATATGAGCAGACTGGACTGGAACTCGCTATTTAAATTCATGCGAATTACGCCCCTGGCGACGCCCTCTTACGACAGTTTGCAAAGGCTTACGACTTTTTTGTTTGCGGAAAAATAGATTAGCAAATTTGTTTTGAACATGTTCAATGTTCAAAATTGCTTTGCGACAAGAACGACTGTTTGCGATAATGAAAACTGTTTGCGAACTTTCTTGCAACCCTTTAAGAAACCTTTGCAACCTTTTACGCACCCTGGCGAAACCCAAATCCGTTACGTTCACAAGCACTCGACGCTCAGTGAGATACGCCCGTTGCTTAAGTCATAATATGAATTTGACACTATGGCGTAAAGACATATTTTCAATTAGCCCTATTAAATTGCCTCATAAAATATGAACGATCCTAAGATCGTGCCTCAATATCTGAATGGAACTGTTAATGCTGCAAAAGTGTCACTAGTTGCGCGATGTAAGTGGCTATTTCGTTGTATTATTACTATTTTATCTACACCAAATTGTATGATGTACGTGACATTCGTCTTTCTCTTGATGTTATAATTATTTATCTGTAATTCATCAACATCCTGTTAGACCTGTTAATACACGCATGATGAGGCTGTGTATTTCGAACTATTGTCGTGGTTGTTGGCATGTGTCTTTGAAATAAAAAGGGGGCTCATGTACAAAGGCCGCAAATTTTAATCATTTGAGCAGGCTGGACTGAAACTCGCGATTTTGAATTCTCGCCGATATTTTACAGTCTGATTCACTTCCGGGATTAGATTCACGTCTTTTAAAGAACATAATTTCGAAACAGTTTTTCCAAGGATAAAATCATATGGCTTTTTTGGTATGGTTCAATACTTTCCCCTGAATGACAGGACGCTATATTGCTTTTCCATGATTCATATAGACCTACATCGCAGTCAACATGCCCATCTCGGTAATTATGTCTATCTTCTTGTAAAAACTGTTTGTATCTCATTTTGTATTGATGATGGTTAGGAACAGTGGCGTATCGAGAATATGGTATAACCGATTTTGCAGCCGCCTCCCCCGGCGCCTGATCTGTAACGCCCGCAAAAAATCAATAGCTACCTGTATTTGGTGTACAGCATCCTCAATCTGTTTCTCCTGCCTCGATTTTATTGTACTAAGACATGATTGGTATCGGATATACATAAGGAAACTATAGGTAAACGTTTCGAGGAATGGAGAGTGGGTATTTTAGGTGCAGAAATGTTACTGTACTCCAAATATTACTCAACCAAAACAGGGATATCTGTTCATCGAATAGGGAATTGATGATTAATTGCATAGAAAGATATAATCTATGGTTACATGCCCCGCACGAGGGGCTGTGTATTTCGAATTTTGTTTGTTGGCAAGTGTCTTTAAAATAAAGAGGGGGCTCATTTACAAACACCACAAATTGTAATCAAATGGCAGGCTGGACAGGAACTCTTGATCTTCTCGAGATAATATGCCGCTGTATTACAGACTGATTCAATTTACGTCTTTTAAAGAAACACATTTCGAAATAGTTTTTGGCAAGGATATAATCATTAGGCTTATTTTGTATGGTTCAATGCTAATTTCACGCGAATGATAAGGCTTTATACTGCTTTTCCATGATTTATATAGGCCTACATCGCAGTCAACATGCCCATCTCGGTAATTATGTTACCTTCTTGTCAAAACAGGAAGGTGTTTCACAAAGACTAACATCGACTTTAAGTTGGACTTAACTATGCACTGTAAAAAATAATTTGTTCATTGGTAATTTTTACGTATTTTTTCCATGTAGAATTTACTTAAAAAACATTAGTTTTGCCACTTACGCAATAAATTTAAGTCTTGCTAACTCAAACTTTCAATATTTAGTAGAACATACGTGGAATATTTAAGTAAAATCAAATACATAAGAACTTTAAGTAATTTCAGCTTGTATTAATTTAGTAATTTTAACTCAAAATCAGAAATTATACGTATTACTCAAACAATTTATGTTGATTATTCTTATCTTTTTAAAGTAAGGACCGATGCAGTGCGTAATAGAAATATTTACATAATTTATGAATATTCATTAAGACCAAATTAAACTCTTTTTTAAATAAAACAATTCTTTTTTGTGGTAAAATGAAAATTTAAGGACTTTAAAACATTTACTAATTCATTTAACATGGCTAAGCAAAGACAAGACAATTTTTAATTGTTACCCAGTTCAAAACAAATCAAAACTTGAAATTTCAGGAAATTGTCAACCAATTTTCATTTTAAGATGCTACGATCAAGTAGATATAAAATTTGGAGCCTTTCAATATGTGTCGAATCTTAATCTTAAATAGAAGTAGTGTTAGTGATTAGTGATTAATCTTAAATAGAAGTAGTGAATGATTAGTGGATGTTACTTGTTAGATTAGATGGGTACCAAATCGTGCAATATGTAATCCTATCATAGCTTTTTTTTAATTATCTAAAATGATAACAATACTTAAATTATTTACGTTAATGAAACTCGATTTAACTGAGTAAAAATTTATTCAGCAAAATAAGTAAATTCTACTTAAGATGCCGTAGGTAATATTTACTTAATAAAAAAAAGGCAATTATTTTCCTCAATTTTATTGAGTTATTTCGACTATTATTTGTTTACAGTGTGGCAGGCTGTTCATGCCACTGTTTGCTCTCACCAGTAACTGGCATTGGTCTCTCACAAATAATCATGGGCACAAATCTACAGGATTTACAATTTTTGAAAATTCATTATTGAAGGGAAATAAAATGAACGGCCTGCCATAGCTAAGTCCAACTTAAAGTCAAGCTAAGTCTTTGTGACCCCCCCCCCTGTTTGTATCTCATTTTGTTTTGCTGATGGTTAAGAACAGTGGCGTATTCAGAATAATTAGCCGAAGTCGCAGCACCCCCCCCCCCCCACCACTCCGTAACGCCCGCAAAAAATCTCCTGCCCCGATTTTATTGTACTACGACATGATTGGTATCGAATATACATAAGGTAACTAGGTAAACATTTCGAGGAATGGAGGTGGTTATTTTAGGTGCAGGTTCACATAATGAACGATACTTAATGAAAGAAAGAAATTGTAAGATTGTTCTGATTAAGACAAGGAAAACATTTCTGAAATGTAAGCTTGTCACAGTATGTATCAACGGTCATTCTTTTAAAATTACTGATGAAATAAAATATTTAGGTGTCATTTTGGATAAATCATCGTCATGTTCCCCTCAAATTGAAAATACAAAATTTAAGATACTCAGAAATATTTACGGGTTGCGACGAGCTAGACCAATTTTTGATAGGGACACTGCTATTGTCTTATATCACACAATGATTCAATCGTATTTCGATTATTGTCATGTTATTTAGCTTTGTCCTTCTTCCCATCATTTAATTAAATTGAAAATATTAAAAAATAGGGCCTTGAGAATAGTTTTGAATGTAGATTGTAGATATAGCAGGTATTAGTATAAAACTGTTTAATGAACTCCCAGAGTCAAACCGCTTGAAAAGTAACTTTAATAATATTTTCACCAGATTGATTTCTCAATTAAATCCCCACCCTTTCTAGATATAATTTTGTTTCCCTCTTCTGTTTAACTTGCACTGTATTTTTCTTAAATAAATGTTTACTTATTTTGATATTATGTATTTGTTATTGTTTAATTTTGTGTTTTTATCTGTTTAATCATCTGTATTTTGATGTACCAAGTACGGACATGTTGAAAAACAGCTATGCTAAGCTGAAAGCATGTTTTGCAATCACGTATTTAAATAAATAAATAAAAAAACAAATAGTTATTATTGTACTCCAAAATTGTACTACTCAATCAAACCAGGGGGTAACTGTTCATCGAACACACTCAAAAATAATGGTACAAATTTGCACCCTATAGGGTGCAGACCGCTGCTACAATAGCGGCCACCTATAGGGTGCAATTTTGCATCCCCAATTGGGGTGCAAAATTGCACCCTTATTTGGGGTGCAGATTTGGACCCTTAGAGGTGAAAAAGAGTATCCTTAGAGGTGCAAACGAGCACCCTTAGGGGTGCAGACCGCTGCTACAATAGCAGCCACCTATAGGGTGCAAGTCTGCACCCCAAATAGGGGTGCAATTTTGCACCTCAATTGGGGGTGCAAAATTGCACCCTATAGGTGGCTGCTATTGTATTAGCGGTCTGCACCCCCTAAGGGTGCTTGTTTGCACCCCAGTTTGGGGTGCAGACTTGTCCCATATAGGGTGCAGGGGTTTGGGGTCCACAATTGTTCCCTGAAGGGTGCATACATACACCCCTTGGGATGCAAGCAAGCACCTTTAGGGGTGTAGATTTGCAACCTTTATATGGTGTAGAATTGCACATTGCAGGGTGCACATGCACTCTTTACATCACATTATAACCAATAAAATCATAAGATCAAACAATTTGTTTTCATATCAAAATCACATTTTATTGACAACATGAATGACCGGTTTCAGTTTCCACTATGCATAGTGGGTAAGAGAAAATAACCGCCGGCATATGACACTGTTGCCATATATATGCGGTTTACCTTCTGCAATATCTAGACAAAAGTAACAAGTAATATAAAGAAGTAATACAATGTGCGTGTAGTATACCATGTTGGGCTGTTGGCAAACATCAACATTCTAATTTGAGGTACAGAAAAGGTGAAATCTACAATTACACCTTTGAATACAGTATGCTTTTCTTGCATGAAGTAAAGGCAAGAGAACAAACTTTAACAGCTTTAGTCAGGGAATCAACACCAATTTATTCTTATAAATGAAGATGACTACTGAAAATGTTATCTTCATTTATTCCATCAATTCCACCAAATAATTTGGGGACAGCAAATATATTGTACAAAAACTAATTTAATACTACTCTATAGGACATACAAGAATACTAGAATGCACATCGATTCGAACTTATAGTATTAAAAGAACAGTAATCACTTCTGGGCCCCGTTGCAGAAAGAGATACAATCGATTGTAAGTCCGATCACGTGTTCTACATGCGGAAATCTGATTTCGGCTTGGAGAAGAAAACCTCTCTCTGTCACTATTTACAACAGAAATATAAGATGAGAAATGTAACTATTCTCATGATCAAGATATCTCTTTGAGCGGCATATCATATGTAGTTAGCTGCTTTATTATTGCATAAGGATACAAAAATCCTATTTTCTGTCTTGATAAAAATATAAGCACACACAAAACATACAATACCTTGGTAAATAGCACACTTCAATTATTAAAAAAAAAAAAGTATTCCTATAGCCCAAGAAAATACACCTGTAAATGTTTATAGAAAAACAGTAAATTTGTAATACTTTGGAACCCGACATACATGCATGTAGTTAGTCAATTTCACATGTCCATGTTTTATTTATTTCATAAATGTTCAGCCCTGATACAAGATATAAAGAGGTACATTAAATATATGATATTCTAATAAATGTATCAAGTTAAGCTAGCCTCAAGACAGAAATAAACACTAACCAGTTCATACCCGTGCGTTTGATTAGCACAATTACTGTATTCCTGTACAGCCTATGTTTGCTTCTCTTAATTAATATAGACATAGGGCTCCTTGGCTCCAATCAAATAGTTCAACAAATCACCAGAAACATTATGTCCCTTTCATCAGATGAATAAAAGGAAAAGGACATTACTCGTGATTTGTTGGATTAAAATCCAGTGTACAATCTGACAGTTTTATCAGTTCTTGTGACAACAGTAGTCATATCAAAATCACCTTTCTTACCATGCTGTTTCCTTGTAGCTTTCAGCTTTGCCTGTAAATGACTATTCCTCTGTTGTAGATCTTCAATTTGTTTTTGCTTTGCAACACATCCAAGGCAGGTACATAATCTTTTATCACAATGTAGCCCATAATTGTGATCAGTGAGATGTGCACCAACAATATGATCATATCTTTTCTCCTTATTACTTGAAGCTGTCTCATCAATTTCTTGGTGCTCCTCAGCCGTAGAGGTTTCATGTGAGTCAGGATCTCCTGTCAAGTCGACTTTCTTTCTCTTCCGTTTACTTGTTGATTTCTTCTTTTCTGGGCTCTGAGGTCTTCCTCTTGGAGTCAGACGAGGAGATGTATGTGAAGACTGGTGTGCTGAGCTGTATCCCAGATTCATTGTTGGATCTGGCCACGCTGCACTAGGTTGTCCGTCTCGAAAGTGATATGAGCAAACCCTATCTCCATACGTTGGTTCCCATTTTGTGCCATTTGGACGTTTTCGATTTATCGCCTTTATCCATCGTCGACGGCCGTCTGCATCTTTATTTTGCAAAGGAAAAGGGAATGGTACAAAATGTGGTGTGCATACGCAGGCCCCATATTTCAGGCCATGTCTGTCACACAATTGTGAATACCATTTATCAAGCTTGAATGTACTGTTCGAGCACCCAATAACAGCACAGATTCTCCCCATGATGATAGTCTGATTTTAAAAAGAGAGAAAAATATTTCATGTTAACACAAATTATAATGGTTTCTATTTGGGCAGGAAAATATTTCTTCTTTCTTGGAGAGAAAAACAAAAAACAAACAAAATATGCGTAAGCAGGTAAGTTTAGATCACGTACGTAGGCCATAATTATTTTAAGTGATATACAGGCTGAACTAGCAGGGAAGAGCCTTCATATGAGTTATTCTTAACACCGGTTATTACATTTTAAAGTCAGAATCACGACCCTTTTTAACGATTGCCATGCGAAGCAGACGGCTTACACAAAATATACCGTATGGGGCAACAGTCGGGACACGGCATACTTTCGCCTCTGTGGAGGCAACTGCCGATTGCAAAGAAGAAAAATACTAAATCATTTGCTGACCACGTACAAAACAAAAGGAAAAAGAAGGAAAATATATCCAGTTACCTGCTCAAGATGATTTGTGGAAAAGGAATGATGTCATGATGTAAACAAATCGTATCTAGAACGTGATAAATGCTAACATTCCCCATTCACTGTTGTGTGTAAGCACAGCACCGACCAATATTTATCCCAATTGATCCAGCGGAAAGGTCACGGAGGATTTTTCGCGCATGCGCATAATCTAACTACGAACTCGCTTATTAAACTCGGCAGTTGAACGGAATTAAAAGTCTCTGCAAAAGATCGACTGACTTAAACTTGTTTCATAAAACTTATAGTCCATGATTTTTCATGGAATAATAATAACGATGCATAAAAAAGGGTATAATTGTTTATTGTTGTGTTATGTTGTTCTTGAAATATATACACAGACTTGAGAACAGATGAATTTTCAAACTACAGTATAATTTCATAATGCTTTGATAAAGACTAGTGGGGTGCACATTCTGCACCCTCCAAATTCTTGCACCCCTCAGGGTGCACATTTTACGTTGAATGCACTGAGTGTGCCCTATATGGAGCAGATTAGTACCCTCGGCCAACTACGCGTAATCTGCACCCCAAATGTACCCCTATTTCTTATTGTGAATAGTGAATTAATGATTGATTTCATGTTATAGAAAGACTCAATCTATGGTTACATCCATTACTGCAGCAAGACAGGAGATACAATAATACAGGCCCCATGACCATCTTTCAAAATTGAAAAGTGGTGTATATAAATTAAAGATACTATGTCCCTTTTGAAGCCAACATCACATTTTCAAGTTCAAGTTCAAGTTCAAATGTATTGATCATGCACACAAGAACATGTATGTTCTATCTGTGAA
This sequence comes from Strongylocentrotus droebachiensis, assembly GCA_035222895.1. Classification (NCBI taxonomy): domain Eukaryota; kingdom Metazoa; phylum Echinodermata; class Echinoidea; order Camarodonta; family Strongylocentrotidae; genus Strongylocentrotus; species Strongylocentrotus droebachiensis. The sequence goes on from JAVYIG010005013.1 coordinate 42,956, forward strand.
ATTTAAACTTTAGCGGTGTCCTAGTATTCGCATTATGCAAGGCGAACCGTTTAACTTTTAGACTTCACCGTCAGACACTATTGAGTGACTGACTGACATTTTCTTTTCTTTGGTAATAACATCTAGATTAGTATTCATTAAAAATGATTGTTATTGGCCGATGACCTATGCTAGCAACCGAATAACATCAATTCATACATTCAAGTGCCAATATCATTGATTTATTTATTCTTTGTTGTTGTTTGTGTGTTGATACTAGATTCTAATCAGCCTTTGGATAGCCCAAATACTCCTATTGGAAAAGGGTGAGTTTTTATGCCTTTGCAATATGCAGATAATGTTGGGATTTGTTAGTGTTGGATTGGTTGATTAGGTGTACCCCAGCCGGCTGTTCTTTTGTCTGCCTCTTCGTTTCGTTCCAAATGTGGCAGAAGAGAGATTAGAATTTGGAGTAATTCAACAAGGGTTTTTAATGCTCATTCACATGAAAGCTATGCAATTTGGTGGCGTATGGAAATGGGAGGGGGGCGGATGAAAATGATACCAATTATTAAACCTCCTAATTACTGGGTGGTTTCCTGAAAGGATAGGATCCTATTCGCGATATTTGCAGCAAAACATATTACATGTATATACTACAAGGAGCATTCAAAGTACTACATAAGACTTGTAGAATTTAAATGGTTGCGGGCGCTCTTCTTTCAAAAGTAGGTTACCTGTTTGATTTTGATTGTACGGGGTGATTTCCACAGTGAGATAACTTGAGTCAGATCATATTTTACTTTTACCATGTCATCGAGAATTTATGGAATTTTCATTTTCAACAAAGCAGTTAAAAGTATAATGACTTTTGAAGAAGAAAACAAAAGATTCTTTTTAATATAGCAAACAATTAAATACTGTGCTTGTAGAAGACATGTGTGTATGTACTTAACTCATGATCATTTCCCCCCTGGTGTTTCTTATGTAGGGATAAATGGTCATTGTCCTGAATCGATTCCTTGCCCTTCTTCACTACACTATGATGGTACGGCTGTCAAGGGTGTGGTCTTTGGCGGATCATCAACAATAACAGCAGAGGATCCTACGATAGTTATTTGCAAATCACCAGATGCTGGTAAACAGACAGGACAGAATTACCCTGGCAGTCGTAATAGGCCGCCCCCCCCATCAACTCAGTGTTATTTAGGGTACGCATATGCGTGTTCCCAGCGACCCCCCCCCCCTTTCAGCAAGGGGGGGGCGTAATAGCAACATGTAGTGTCTAGTTTCTATTCACTTCCTATACATCAATACCTATTACCCTAAAATCTGCTCATTTAAAAGAGATATTAGCATAAGCGTCAAAATAATGAGTATACGTATATGTGCCGTGGTATAGGTGATACGTCCTCCGACAGGTTCGATGCTGGAGTCGCCCCCCCCCCCCCCCCCCGCGGCGATAATGTGGCAAGACAGTAATCTACATTGCGACTAGATCTCCACCCATGTGTAATGGGTATCTGGTAGGAATTTATTCCCCGATTGCTTTCAGTGCCTAATAGGGCAGCTGGGCTGAAGTCAGGATAGTGATAATGCTTTGTAGGCGCCTTGATCATTTTCTGGGGTGAATGTGTAATTCGAAATATAAATGTAGCAAAAATCGTTAACATTATAATTATCATTATTATTATTATTATTATTATCATTATTATTATTATTATTGTCATGATTATTATTACATTTTTTTGGTTATTATTTTGTTATCATTATTATTATTATCATCGTCATCATCATCATCATCATTTTCATGTTTATTATTTTTGCTGATTATTTATATTTGTTTATTTTTGCTATTAGTATTAATAAGTATGCAATTGTGTAATTTTGATTATCACAACGAAACATAGACCTATCATTCCCTAATATAAAAATAACACATTTTTCATAAAACGACCCCTTCTTTTTAACTCCGGCAGCCTTTTTTGGGGGGCGCACAGTCAAATAATGACATGGGCGGTGGGTGGGTGTACGTACGTGTGCGCTCTACTTTACAACCTGGTTAACTTACTTATTTAGTATATTTCTTGAGTTGAGAATGGTAGCAGACATTCACTGAGTGAGAAGTGTGTATTTATACATGTGTGTGTGTATGTATGTGGGTGTGTGTTTGTGTGAGAGAGTGTGGACAGTAAAAAGCAGAACTTTGTTCCTACTAGTAAAATAGCCTCTAGATGTTTGTTTTTTATTTTTATAGAGTGATTAACACGTACAATAGACTTATAACTTATGATTATGTATTTTAAGTTTACTTCGTTGCTCAGTCATATATACTGCAAATGAATTTTTTGTTTAGTTATGGGTATGTATAAGCAATTAATATTGACATTTTATTTACCTTATTCGATTGTATATGTAATTCTTGTTTGTTTTACAATTGGAAGAATGAGACAAAATTACTAAAAGCGTGTGCATGCGTGTGTTAATATGTGTGTTTGTGTCTGCTCATGTCACTTTGTTTTGGAAAACATTTCAGTCAGTCCATTAATCAGTATACGTATGATGCATATGCTCATCCAAAACTTTATGGAAGTTTACACGCTTCTTTATTATCCCTCATGTTTAGAATACTTATGTTCACCTAACCCCTGTCACAACGGAGGCACATGCATGGGTTCACCTGGTCATACGCCAGCCTACACATGTCAGTGTGATCTTGGATACGATGGCATAGATTGTGGTAAGTACCATGATGAGTAACTTATGCTCAACGACATAAACAGCTTCCAAGCCCGAAATTCAAGCGGCCATAAAAGGTTTTTTTGAATACAGGATTGATATATTGACTATGCCCATCATAAAGATAAAGACATTATGAGCATACATCTTCTCATTTCAATTTTTGTTTTTATTTGTTTGTGCTCCTCGCAGATGCTTCTCTACAACTACTTATCGTCAACCCCGATAAGACCGGACTTTGGGTTGCAAATATGAGTGACTTTGTATTCTCGAGTTTTATAGAGCTCGGGGGCTCCGCCAGGATCGGAAGTATATATTTTAATGACGGGGTTAACGCCCTCTATTGGGAAAATCTTGCGACTCCTGACTGGAGTTCCCTTCTAAATCGGATGACTTTCGACATTTTGATGGTTAAGTTGGGAATGCCTAACATAACACTCATCTCCAATATACAGGAAGGTAAGGTTCATTAACTAGAAGTCTTATCTCCCAGTTATAAAGTTCACACTGACAAATACATATTGAGACATTCCTTTTTTTAAACAACTAAGAAATTAAGACGTGCCAATATACCGATAGCCCACGCTATCATTCTTCAAATGTCGACATTTTCGATCTGAAGTCCCTAAGTAGTATTTACATATTGAATGTGTTCATATCTTACTAATGTGAGTATCCTTCATACTCTATATGGACATTACTAATGTCTTACTGCAGATTTTAGGAAGTCAAACAAAACAATTAGGTAAGAAAATAATTAATCATCTTAAATATCAAAGTTATCCATGAATGACTTGGCTCATGGACCCGTACTCCCCACTAAAAGTATTTTTTGAATGTCAACATTAATACCAATTTCTAATTCGAAACCCTATGAGCATATTCAAAGTGAAATTGGTATCAATCAGGTTCTTTATTTCAATCCATGGACAATGATATATTTAAAACATCTACGAAGCTCTTTTGGTCGTCTCATGGACCGTGATTTAGTAAAAGAGAAAAGGTGTTCGATAAGTCAGTGTTATAACACCTTATTGGTTATAACTTCAGTAGTATATTTATCTACATTGACATCTTATTCTATGCTCTTTGTACATGGTCAGCCTTATATCCTTGTCTCGCCTTGGACGTGAAGAAGCAGGAGCTTTACTGGTCAAGTTATCCCGCGGGGTATAAGCGGCGAACCGTAGGAGGAGAAGAAGCCTTGTACGGGATTGTTTCCGATTTAGGCAAGATGCCTGAAAGCGTGAATCCCAGGTGATGTGTCATTGATCAGCAGCGGAGGTAACCTTTCTCAATCAAAATGTATATAAACCCCTTTTAAAAATGTTTTGAAACTCGAATATGATTATATCTGCTTCAAGGCCGCATTTTTAAACGTTCTAGGTTCAATTTTTTTTTAATTTTTAGCTGACATATTCCCCTCTTTTCACCGCTGATCTTTTTAAACCAAGTCTTATGCATTTTAGTTTTCTTTTTTAATGGCCGGATTTAGTTACTGCACAGCTCGAGAGCCCTCTTTTGATGTAATTGTAATGATTTATACTTATTGTTGTTATTGTTTATATGTCCTTTTTGCAATATTTAGTGATAATAGTTTAGTTATTTGATTTTTTTTACTCATGTAACTTATGTATTTATTCATTACTGCTATTTTATTATGTACATTGGATTTAAATTATATTTTGTACCCAAGACAGTTGTCAGTCTTCGGACTGTTTGCTCTTGGTTTACGATGGCTAGATTTCAATAAAATCCTATGTATATATAGTTATGTGAACGGTCCTACGTCTTTAAAGAGAAGGTTGAGTTCTGGGAAGAGGTAAAAAATAATTTGTGAGCGTTATCATTGTTATTATGCAAGGGTGGAAGAACATCAGATTAAACATGTTCCCTGAAAATCATGGCTCTTCAAATGCCTTCATATTCTAAATATGAATGAAACATCGTAAAAATCGGGGGGTAGGTTTTTTTCGCCATGTGTAGCCCCATATACATCATTCTGTGTACAGTGCTTGTAACTTTGCCAAGATTTGGCCAAATTTCTTATCATTTTGATGAATCCAGAACCTTGCAATACACACAAATACTTATATATTAGATGATGAACCTCTCTGATAGATTCCACACCGTTTCTTTCACAATGCAATCACATGACCAGAACTCAACTTTATCTTTAAGTCGATCGAGTAAATTATGTATGATAACGATTATACAGTGCGTCCCAGAAAAAACGAAAAACCGAGCACTGATTTTGTTTGTTTGGCCCTCGAAAATTAGAAAAATCGCACCCCCCGGAGGGCATCTCCAAGAAAGGTATAATTAACGTGTTTGTCATGTGTTTTTTTTCCCAGGGGGGGGGGGGCATGGGCCCCTCTGGATCCGACTGTGATTTCGGTCTTGCACTCACCATAGGTTAACACGTGAAAAGGGGGGTGTTTTTTTTTATTTTGATTGTTTCCAATTCTGCGGTATGAAAGTATTAATTTTAAATCACGCACAAAATGACTCACATTCAATTTCAAGACTTTACAAGGTATAATTGATGATCATATGGCCCCGAATATCTCATTGGACAACGCCCCCTATCGTCAGAGTCCAGCAGCCTAATTTGTTAGCCTACGGACTTTTACCAAACAAATCGTTAAAATAATTGTTTTGTTTAAACGAAAAGCACATCCACCCCGACGTACGTTCACACCAGCTCTTTCATTGGAACCCTCATGTCCCATTGACTTTTGAAAGTTTACCTACCATAATTTGGTCAAAATAGGTCGCCAGCTCACCATTGCCTATATAACACATGTGCAACAAGTCGAACTTTGGACGCAATTTGCCACTCAATTGTAAGGTTATAAGTCAAGCACACGAAAGATAACAAGCATGAATCATCATAGATCAGTTCTGACTGGTTCATTATGTCCATTTCAGCCAACCCCCACCGTAATTTTTCCATTTAGTATAGGCAAGCATTTTGCCGAGGTAAGCAAAAACATGAATATTCATGAACACCATGGACTATTCGATTATTTACAGAGGAGTACAATTGTGCACCACATCAAACTCCCCTACCTTAAGTCAAGTATTTCATTGTATTATGTAGTTTGATAGGTTTATTTTACTAACTGTTTAATTATCAGATATCCTTGATAGTTTAAAGACATGGAAAAGGTTCTTGTAATTTATATTTAGCAAAGCAATCTCACATACAAAATCACTATCAAGTGTCGTCTGATCCGCCGATTGCCGTCTGCTATATACGTTCAAGTCACATTTATATGTGGAATGTGATGTAGACAGTTTACTCGTCATGGTAGATTTATGAATAGCCATCTGTCATTATTAGTCTTTAATTGTTGACACACATACAATTACCACACACACACACAAACACTCTCACACCCCCTCCCCAATACGCCATTTCCGCACACCCGGTTAACCCATTGGCATATACATGCTGTAACATAGTGGAACATTCTAGTTTGGTAGTGCTGTCGAACTAGCTACGTTTGTTACTGGCATTGGTTCAGCGAGCGAAAATGAGACAACCGGAGCAATATGCAAGAATTCAAATTCCCCCCCCCCAGAATTTCCAGGGGGTTTATACGCGTTATATACCACAAAATGGGGCCAACTGACATGTACAACTACAATGTACAACATGTACATCGCGCTGATCGTGCAGCGAACGCACGATTTTTCGGTGACCATAGAGCCAAAAAACGCTTAAAAACGGCACGGCGGCTGCACGGTGACCGCGCCTTCTTCAAGCAACCTCTGCATTGAAGCTGCACGGGCTCCAAATGACTTCCATGCGGAGGCTGCAGAGACAACACGTTTACTACATTGGAATTGCACGATTTCCGTACAATCTCTGAGCAGCCTCTGTACGGATTGGCCCCGGCCTGCCCCCGAGGGCCAGTACAAGAAATGGCACGATGCTCGTAGATAATGTAAACACAAACATCGTAGCCCGTAGCCTCATACGATGCCCCTAAATCGCACGAAAAATCGTAAACTAAATTATCGCACGGCGCCCGGAGCGTTGGGTTGGCGAATATTGTTAAAAAAAAAAAAAAACGCTTAAAAACGGCACGGCGGCTGCACGGTGACCGCGCCTTCTTCAAGCAACCTTTGCATTGAAGCTGCACGGGCTCCAAATGACATCCGTGCGGAGGCTGCAGAGACAACACGTTTACTACATTGGAATTGCACGATTTCCGTACAATCTCTGAGCAGCCTCTGTACGGATTGGCCCCGGCCTGCCCCCGAGGGCCAGTACAAGAAATGGCACGATGCTCGTAGATAATGTAAACACAAACATCGTAGCCCGTAGCCTCATACGATGCCCCTAAATCGCACGAAAAATCGTAAACTAATTTATCGCACGGCGCCCGGAGCGTTGGGTTGGCGAATATTGTAAACAAAAAAAATAAAAAAATATGGCGTCATGTGGAGTACAGAAAAGGTTTCATCCAACATTTTGTTTTAGAACGTTTAGTATACCATACGCTTGTTGATTTTACATGAAACTTGAATATATTGACTGAAAAAAATAGATGTTCCAAATAATTTATTTATTTCTCCACAGATATTTCTATGCTATAGGGTATATCAAAGGCAACAGGAACCAGGCGATTACTCGATTTCATCTAGACAGTTGGCATTCCGAAATAATCTCCCCAGATGTAATTTCTACTTCAATTTATGGATTGACAATAGATGAAAAAGGTGAATAGTAACAAAGAAGAGGATGGTTAGGCCTGAGGACACGCCTATTTACCTGTCAATTAAATCATTTCCAATCATAGAATTTGGGAGCTAAGAATGGAAACTTTCAAATTCTACTATTAGTATTAAGCAAAATAACAAAAATAAAGTGCTTCCCGTCCCCGCCCATCTCCTTTTTGGCCGCCGCCTCCTTAAAAACAATATATGTTACTATTTACTATTTAGAAGAAAGAAAAGCAAAGCAATTGCAAAGAAAAGCAACAAAAAAAGCCTGTGATCTAAATTTTGTTTAAATAGCTTCTAAAGTCAAACAAGTCATTTGTTTTGTCATACATTGAATCAGTATACTCACATATCACAATATATGTGAATAAAGACAGTTCGGGGCGAGAAACACGTTATTTGAGTTATTTGGCCTTAACATGATTAGGCTAAGACGCTGCCCCGAAAGAAGTTTACCAAAATCAAGCTCATAAGATATGACCTCTTCACAGTATTTTGAAAATCATTGCATTGTTCAATGATTAAAGTATAGTTCAAGGATAGTGCAAATCGTGCTACTTCATAATGGAATTCAATATGATATAAGTTGTCATTCAAATAAACAGGTTACGATAATTAATTAACAGTTGACATCGTAATAATTACCAAGTTAACTTTATATGCTCTCAAATTCGTGTAAGCATCGACCCAGGCTGTAAATCTTCAGTGGCGAATCCAGGGGGTGGCGAATCTGCCGCCTCCTCTCTTTTTTGTTTTGGGGGAGAAAAAAAAAATTACTAGCCCTTAGTAACGGGTCGGCGATTTATTAAACTATTCGTAACGCATGCAAAAATGTATGAATCCGTGGCGAATACGGGCCCGGGACCTCATTTAGAAGGGTTCGCGCTTACGTGCTTCCTCCTCACTGGATCGGCCGCTGATGTTATGCAGTTCATTATCTCATATTTGTATTCAATTACACTGTTACAAGAATTCACGACAATCGAAATAAAAGTTATCTATTTTTTGGAACATATCTAGTACACAAAAACAACAACTAAATGACTATACTGTCACTCTATATTGAAAACTATTTCATTCTAAATATAACCGCTATCAACGAAAATAATAGTGGCTATAAAGAAAGTAATGATGAAATATCTGGTTTGATGAATATATGAAAACTTTTTGTGTGTGTGCACTTTTGTGCATATTATTTGTGATGCATGTCATGTCTATATCTTTTTTCATTCAAGTCATGTCCATTTTAATTTGTAAAAAAAACAAAACATTTATATTACTAAAAGCATGAGCGATAAATGGTGAACGCTATGAACCAAATGCAGCAGATCACAAATAGGTGATCCATTTCACTAAAGCCTTTGTGTTTAGTTCTAAGAACATCTGGATGGTGTTTCTGTGCTAGGAGCTCTATAAAGAATAATGAACATAAGCGTGGGTTTTAACGAATATTGTCTTCTTTTCTGACGCAGGAGAACAACTGTTTTGGACATCATCACAATACATCATTTACTCGTTCGACTTGAGGACTGGGGTTGGACCGTTCGCATTACTAAACCTAGAGAGTTTGGGAATGCTGCCTTGTAGCATATCCTTTGTATCTGGTTGGCTTGTTTGGTATGACCGGGATCAGGATCGGGTTTGTGCTGCACAAGCTAAAGTAGATGCTGAAATCAAATTATGTCGTTTTACCAGTAATGATGGTAAGCCCAACTATGTATCTCTGGCATATGTAAAACACATGGCACTGCGACGAATATAAATTTTCTCTATGTCGTCTCTTCAATGTTTCGGGAGAGTATAAGGACTGCCGTTGATGTCACACCAAAAGTTAAAAACCGTCAGAATCTCGGATGTTAATATAAACTATCGTTAAATTAAGACTGTGATTCATTGATTATAAAAATACTGCATGTGCATTTATTGCAGTTTTTGATATGTCTTGATTGAAGGAGTCAGTCGTTGAGTCTCAAATGAACATGATAACAAGATCAGCAATACAACGTGTGTTGTTTGGATTATTCCCTCCCCCTTCTCTCCGCCACAAACACACACACACAAGCACACGCGCACACACACACCCACGCACACACAAACACTAACGCACATATTCATACCAACATTCACAGTTTTATGTCATGAAATCTATCATTGTTAGAGGAGTTTTTTTTTATTTTGAAAACCTTAAACATCACAAAACGGGATACTTAAAAAAAAAATTTTAACAGGTGTGTTTTCCTCGGATTGCCTTACATGAATGCATGCTAACGATGTGGACACTCCTATATATTTATTTATCTATTTATCTGTCTCACTGTTTATAGCTGTGGTACTTTTTTTAGATTTCACGTAAATATGCAATGATCTTCGATGATTATCTATAATGCAGTTCACTTTAATATACAAACCTATTTATCGTGGATATTCCCTATTCGTTGATCTTATTTTTCACTATCTGATACTACCTTATCCTTGTCTCCCCTCTTCCCCTCTCTTCTTCTATTCTTATCTGATTCCTCTCTATTGTTTATAAGATGCATGGTTTTTCTTTTCCTTGAATGTCATTAGTTTTGAATTCGTCATTGTAATGCAGCTATATCAACTATTTATTTATTTATATATTTATTTCTCTCACCGTTTATAGCTGTGGTCCTTTTTTGAGATTACACGTAAATGCAATGATCTTCAATGATTATCTATAATGCAATTCACTTTAATTTGCAAATCTATTCATCATGGATATTCCCTGTTCTTTGATCTTATTTTTCACTATTGTATACTCCCTTTTCTGTTGTCTTCCCTCTATCCCTCTCTTCTTCTATTCGTATCTGTTTCCTCTCTATCGTTTATAAGATGTATGCTTTAGGCGCCTTGGATTAATTCTCATGTGCGAGAAGCTGCGTGTTTTTAACCTGAGAGCGCATGCATGAAAGCCGTATTGAGTTAATCCCGGATGCACGATTTGCCCACGAGAAGACGCATTGTGTGTGTCCGAACACCGTAACGTCCTTTTCAAGCCAGAAAATTTTCAACCCATTGAAAGATTCGTCATACTTGTTTAGCTCCCTCTGCGGCTAAACTAAGTTATTTAGCTTAGCTTGAGTTCGTGTCTAATTAACACTGTACTCTGTATGTTTGGCATGGATCATTATGCACAATAAAAACACCGTTTAAAAGGGTTGTTTACAAGTAATAAGACCTGTTTAAAAAAATTCAACAAGCTGTTGTATTGTAATGAACTGTTAGCATTTTAAACAATTGCGTTTTATCTGTGTATATATAACCGAATTAATTTTTAAAAAGTAGATTTTTTTCGGGGAGGTAACTTGGAGGTGTCAATCTAGACACACGGGTTATGGGCGCCCCATTCAAATTTAATTCTCCAACAATTAATGGAAATAAAGACTAGTGGGTTTTTTTCTATCTCGCCGTTAAAAACAATTACGTGCTGGCCATAAAGCCAATGTGTTGATTCATGAATTCTTGTTTGGAGACTATGCTATTCCATTGTCATTTAACCCGTTCAGCTCGGAATTATTCAGCCTGATAGCCACCTCACAAACGAGATTAAAAATCGAACATGCCGTACCTTGAGACCGCTCAGCGCGAGGCAAAATGCGCGTGCGTTCAAGCGGCCGGCTAGCGCGTTTCCGTTTTACACCCTGCCCTAGGCTTTTCTCCAATACAATTTTACAAACCGACTGGTATTCGGAGTCTAGTCGTCCACATCTTGCCTCGGCGCTCTGCACACCACCAGAACTCTGAAAACGTCACGTAGCGCTAGCTAACTCTCTATACTAGTTGATCTTCCTAGTCGTATCATTTATTTTTATCCATTAATACGCAATACTCTAAGAGCGTGAGGATGCGTGATCAGCTCGCAAAATTTAGCCCAGCGATAACAAAACAATAATATATCGGGAAAACCGTCTTGAACAAGAAGACCCTCGCATCCCCAATTGAAATTGTACATAAGCTTTGGCTTCGCTATTCTTGACGTCGATATAAACAAACTTAGACTTCGGATACAGCATGTTTCGTGTAATTTCTTGCCGAAAAGCCTAGGGCAGGGTGTAAAACGGAAACGCGCGGCCGGCTAGGCTTCGACTAACGGGAACCTAGCGCATGCGCAGATCATTTGGCAATCTGGCTTTGTCTCGTCGAGAGCACGTTGCTCTGCTGTGCTCCAAGCCTCTCAGTTCTTTCAGCTCTTTCGTAGGGTTTTCTTCTTCGCCTCCTTCTCATTTTGTTTCTCTTCTTTCTCTTCCGCATCTTTTCTTTTTTCTTCTCACTCCTATCCCCCCTTCTCCTTCTTCTTCTTCTTCTTCTCCTTCTTCTTCTTCTTCATCTCTTTTTATTTAGATACTCAATTTTATGAGAAAAATACACAATTTATAAAAAATAAAAGATTTGAATGCATATCTTTCAATGTTGCATCAAATTAATATGAAATAGTATATCAGCCTAAATTGACGGTTATAATGTCGGACATTATACTTTAGCGAAAATATACAAACATGATAAAATGAAACTAAAGAATAATCCAGAACGGGGGGGGGGAGGGGGTGAAAGGAGAGACAAAATAGCATAATAATGAATAAATACAGTACAGACTATAACACGATGCGTCCAACTTTCTCTCTCTCTCTCTCTCTCTCTTTCTTTCTCTCTCTCTCTCTCTGTCCGTCTGTCTTTCTCTCTCTGGCTTTCTCTCTCTTATTTTGTTCTTCTTCTTTCTCCTCCGCATCTTTTCTTTTTTCTTCTCACTCCTATTCCCCCTTCTTCTTCTCCTTCTTCTTCTTCTCCTTCATCTCTTTTTATTTAGATACTCAATTTTATGAGAAAAATACACAATTTATAAAAAATAAAAGATTTGTATGTAAATCTTTCAATGAAATTCTATTCCTTGAAATGTCAGTAGTGTCATCACAATTTTCTTTTTTTCCCCTTATAAGCTAATAGTTTTACTGTGTATCACTATGCGTATACATGGAAGTTTATTGCCTAATGGTGTATTCTCAATTCTTTACTTGTATAATTATGCTCTTTAATACGTTGTTGAAATATTGCACCTATCCTCTAATAATAACTTAGATTGTATTGTTCTTCAGTGTAATATACTCATATTACTTTACCTCGTGCAATATCTTTTTGATAATATCATCCTTGTACTTTTAGGTTGTTACATTCCGTGCTTTCTAATGTTACTCATGCTTTGTGTGAAACCCCTTCTTCTTCCTCTTCTGTTGGGTTCTCATCTTTTTTCTTTTCTTTTTTCTCTTTTCTTACCTCTTTCCTCAGCTATTATCATATTTCCCCTCTTTTTTGTCTTTCTTCTTTCTTCACACAATACATAATTTGTTTTTTTCTTCTTTTTTTTCTTTCTTTTCCTTACATGTACTTTGATGCTTTGATAGTAACAGTGAATATGACTCCCTTTTTTTTAAATCTACATATAATCCTTTTGAGTAACACAATTATTTGCATTGTACTTTGATGTGTTGCGGAATTGGCATAACTTTACTCTTTTGACTTTAAAGATAAACTCCAGTACTGGTAAAAAAAAAAATTGATTCTCACAGAATCAAACGAAACTTACACTGAATGTTGAAGATTACAAATAAATGACATGTGCCAAACAATTTTGGAAGAAAATGTATACTGGCTGAGTAATGAGCATAGAAAGACAAGGAAATCAAGGTAGTACTAGCCCCGACACCATGTGTGTTGTCCCATATATAGCTTTTTATGTGAGTGCTTGTTACTTAATACCAAGACTCGGTCAAATTTATTATGATTTTAATGACTCCAGAACCTTGCAGTGCACACCAATACTTACATGCTACATGATCAACAGTTTCTGATCCTTTCCACACCTTTTCTTTCACAATGCAATCGCATTACCAGTACTAAAGTTTATCTTTAACGATTTTTTTTTAAATGACGTTGATATATTATATTGTCAAACACTTTTTTTTTCTTTTCTTTTTTTAAATCTGTTATTTTTACTTTTTAAATCCTATTTCAACTTGAGGTGCACTTGGCAGAGATTCTTCTATCTTTCTATTTTTCTTTTTCTACTCTGTTTCTCTCTACCCCTCTCTTCAAATCTTTCGTGTATTCCCTGATCAACTTTTCTTTCTTTTGTTTACTTCCTTCTATTCCTCTTTCTAGTTCCGTCTTTCTCTTTCTCTTTCTCTCTCTCTCTCTCGCTCTACTTTTTTGATGACACAGGAGGTTTTTAATGTTTTTAATATTTGTAATGTATCTAAATTTTAACGTAATATTTGTAATATATTTATATTTTGATGTAATATTCGTAATATATTTCAATTTTGATTCAATGTTTGTAATATATTTAAGTTTTTATGTAATATTTGATTCTCATTTTGTTTCATTATGCATGATTTATAGTCGTACGTAATAGTCATTCATATTTTAATCGTTTATTGTGTTGTATATTCACTTTGTAAATTGAATAATTTCAGCTTCCCTGCTGCATGTTCTTTTATTTCAATAAACCGAATCAAATAAAATAAAATCTAAGGACTGGAGATGGTGCACATTTGTATGCGGGCCTAATATCTAGTCATACATTGAAATTAGAATTATATTGTATAGTGTACAAAACTTGTTACGTAATGTGCTATATATGTTTATACCAAGGATAATATGTATACGACTTGTACTTTTAAAGTTGATGAGATTCGACTGACAAATTTACTGATTATTGTCTAATAGCTTTATTTAACTCCTTTGCTAATCATTGATATTGTATATGTGGGCGTTTCACCAAACTTGTCCCTTCCTAATCCGCCTTTCCACTTGTTATTTAAAAGGATAAACGATACATGCGTATCTCATCTATTTTCTGGCAAAATATCCCTAGACCGATATCCCAAAATAATCTACCCATAACAGATATTAGGAATATAATGTCTTGTTTTTCTTGCGATAAAGTTACTTTCTTTGTGACATGAATATACATGTATAGGGAAAAGGATGTTTCTGTAAATCCATGTAAATCCGATTCCTGTTGATATATACAAAAAGAACAACTCTTTCTAGGTTTAGAAAGTTATCTAAAACGTACCTACTTGGAAGACTGACATAATGCTACTTTGTATCTTAATAATTTCTCATTCTCAAATGCTTATAGACCACTAGGGACCTACTCATCAATGTGTTTGCTCTGTGTATGTGCGTGTGTGTATGTGTGTGCGTGTATGCGTGTGCGTGCGTGTGTGTGTATGTGTGTGCGTGTGTGCGTATGTGTGATTTTTGTATGCTTTATATTCTGTAGCTTAGTTTTTTCCCCTTTGTATATAAATTACATTCTTTTTATTCACCTTGCCATATCGTTAATGTACGTGATTTGTTGACTATAAGGCCCCGCTCACAAGCTTAGCTTCTACACGAGTCCTAAAGCCATTCATTTTATGATGTAATCAAGTTAATATATGTTGATTAATGTACTTTTGCCAGTCTCCTTTTTATGAAAAAGATTATATCATGTTTTGTGTGGTTTTGAATAACTTGAAATTGAACTTGAACTTGAATAATATATCTGCAAACGCTTAAAGACATCTTCGATGTATTAAGCACTATATAAACGCGGAACTTACTTTGTCAACTATGTTCTATATTGTACAAACAATAATATGAAATGGAATAAATTCGAATCAATCAATCGATATTATTATTATATCATCTAGGTTGATAGCGACATTGGTGTGATGATTGATAAAATACCCATTATTGAGACAAACACTTCAGAGCAATCCGATGAATCGCCTAAACAATCTTCCTGAATTTCAAGGATATTTTCTATAACAGACAATGGCTCAGTAACAAAGTCCTCTATTTGACAAACCGGCCCTGATATTAAAAACACACATGCACCCAAGTGCCTGGTCAAAAAAGTGTGTGGCTATACATGCATGATTAATCTCCATTTATCATGACACTCAACTAAAATGCTCGTTAGGGCAGGTATGGGTTAATTTCACAATACGCATGACCAATTACATCGGCTTGTTAAATATACTAATTACAATTTGTGTGCCTGCATACACCATGCACAGCATGCGCTGTCTGACCAGGGGGCGTGGCTATTCCATGTGAGATTAACGTACACTTATACTGATACATTACTAAATGCTCGACATGCAGGGTTTTTCAAAGCTGATTGATCTGAGCTTTGTAAAAACTTTATTATTTGGCCAATCAGTCCCTACAATGAAAACAAGCATGCATCCAAGTGCCTGATCAGAGAGGGTGTGGCTGTACACGCATGATCAATCCCTTTTTGTTATGATACTCAGTTGACATACTCGAGAGGGCAAACAAGTGTTGATTCAGAGTAGTAGATCCGTGATACCACAACGTACAGAATAAATTACACTGATTTATTGAATGTGCATACTACAATGCGGATCGCTTTCTATATTCTGCGTTTTTCCCCCCTTTCAATTATCTCTGCAACTCATGCACTATAGGCCTTTAATGCAGAAGACTGACCCAATCTACCCTTTTGTATTGTTCACAATCTCAACTATTTTATACGATTTACTTGAATTGTAATTCCTAATGCCCGACTTGGCACGTACAGGTATCTTAATAATGTTTCTTGTGGCCTCACAGTTACCTCACCATTCACCCCTTGTCAAACTTTCGTCACTGTATATATCATGTACTCTCTAATCAGAGGGGTGTGTCTACTCCACTCTTGTTTATCATAATTTTATCCTGATACTCTGCTGAAGCGCCCGACTGGGCGTGTATTTCGATGCTGATTGATAGAGTTTTGTAACAGACTTCTGTATTTTTCATATCAGTCTTGTTTACACGCATGTATATGCATCCACGTTTCTGATCATAGGGGGTGTGGCTACGCAAGATTAATTGTTATTGTACCTCTATTTTTCTGAAATGTTAGGCAACACGAAAGTGGAATTACTTTACTACACCTGGTGTATAAGGCGATCATTAATTTTGAATCTGATCAATACAATGTGAAATGTATGTAACCACTCAGTAGCTATGTACTTACTTTAATCTCAAATTTTTAATATCTTGCACTCCTTGCTAACCTTTAAGTTTACAAGAGGAATACTATTTTTGGTTATGACAGTAACTATTATACAGAAGATAGGAAAATACAAAATAAAAAACAAACAAACAAAAAACAAACATACATATTTTTCATTTTATTTTATCTAAATTTTGAAGGCCGATACACTCAGTGGATACACTGAGTGGATCCTGATCCACTCATGCTTCTTTATCACATTTATATGAACAATATTCCTACATTGTTCACACCCCTGAGCTTATTTAACGTATGGCTTCGTTGCACTTTATGATAAAAAAAAAAGTATATTCCTGGGTTTGCTCCTTATGTGACCGCTTATTTATTATTCTTTTATGTGTAAATTATTTCAACTATTATATATATGTTCTTAGGTGGTTGAGCTCTGCTCTACTGCTTCCAGTGATTTTCTTATGCTGACCAAGATGGGTCTTATTATTTTTATAGATGAACTTTATATTGATATTGACTGCACATCAGCACCACTGACACACACGAACACACGTTCAGTCACTTGCAAACGCACCTACACCACAAGCACGCTTGCAGTTGATCCCTTACATAATATCTGGTACTTTACATTTTATCGTTTCTGATGGAGTCACTCTCTTTTATTCCTGATAATTACATAGAAAATTCATACAATAGCAAATACTACACACCTCAAGAATTCAATAACATGTTTGATAGTAATCCAAATGAAATTTCCCTTCTACATGCAAATTTAAGAAGTCTGAATAGAAACTTCGAATATTTTGAAAATCTCTTACACACGTTAAACAATTTCAAATTCTCTGTTATTGGTATTAGCGAGACATGGCTACATGAAAATTCCCCAGATTTGTTTAATTTACCAAATTATAAGTTGATAAGGGCAGATCGCAAAGGAAAAAGAGGCGGAGGCCTGGCCTTCTACATTGCTGAAAAACTGAAATTTAAGATCCGTTCCGATGTGAAACTGTTACATGCAGAGACTTTATTCATTGAAATTGAAAACACAGGATTTAAGAATATCATCATAGGTTTGATTTATAGACCGCCAGGCTCTAATCTTGATTTATTTTATAAGGAACTTGAGCAATATCTCTATATAATAGGTAATGAAAATAAGCATACTTTTATTCTTGGAGATTTTAATATCAATTTCTTACCCTCAGTCGTCAATAATAACCCAAACAATTTTATGAAACTTATGTACTCATTCGGCTTCCATTCATTCATCAATAAATCCACCAGAATTAACCCACATTCATCAACTCAAATTGACAACATTTTTTCCAACGTACATAACAACATGAATAACAAAATGATAGGAGGAATTCTATGCTCTGAAGTTTCAGACCACTTACCAATATTTTTAACTTGTGAATTAAAACTACCATGCCCCAAATCATTAAACCAACGTACATATCGAAAAGAATCTAAACGTAATATTGAATTAATGAAGCAAGACTTATTAATTGAGGGATGGGAGGATGTATACAATGAAGCTGACGCGAACATATCATATAATCTCTTGAATAATAAATTACAACATTATTATGAAAAAAATATTCCCATAGGTAAAGTAAAAAATAATAGAAAAACCCCCAAACATCCTTGGATAACAAAGGGTTTTTTGAAATCAATACAGACACGTAATCGCCTTTACAAATCACATTTACACAATCCTACTGAAGCCAATTCAAAAACATACAAGTTATATCGCAACAAGTTGACAAAATTAATTCGTATATCACGTAAAATGTATTATGCTAATAGAATAAAGGACGTCAGTTCAAATACTAATGCAACATGGAAAATCATCAAAGAGGTTATGGGAACTAAGGCAAATCCCCCACCTACTGATGATATGATTTTAAATGGTTCTAAAGTTGACTCTTCCCTTCATGCAAACTCATTTAATTCATTTTTTACAAACATCGGACCCGAACTTGCAAGCAAGATTAATAGCCGAAATGCGCATTTCACGGATTATCTCCCCCAACCTAATCCACATTCTCTGTTCTTGAGCCCTACGAACCCCACCGAAATTATCAATATTACACGTTCTCTTAACAACTCCAAATCTCACGGGCATGATAGAATTAGTGTGTCTCTTTTAAAAGAAATAATCCACCCACTTGCTAACCCTCTTAGTCACATTTTCAATAAATCATTATCACAAGGTGTTTTTCCGGACTTATTCAAAATCGCCAAAATCAATCCAATTTTCAAAAAAGACAATCCTCATGAAATTACGAATTATCGCCCCATATCTCTACTCCCAAGTTTATCCAAAATTTTTGAAAAAATAGTATATAATAGACTCTATGAATTTATCAACAAACACAATTTGCTAACTTCTAATCAATATGGCTTCAGAAAAAATTACTCAACAAACCTGGCTTTAATCCAAATTTATGATAAAATTACAAACGCCATAGCTAACAAAGAACATGTCATTGGTATATTTTGTGACCTCAGTAAGGCATTCGATACACTTAATCACGATATTTTACTTTCAAAACTTAATTATTATGGTATACGAGGTCAATCACTCCTTTGGTTTAAAGATTATTTAAGAAATCGAAGACAATATGTCACATTTAATGGTTATGACTCTGATTCACTTTTAGTTCAATGTGGTGTCCCTCAAGGCTCCATTCTAGGCCCACTGTTATTTCTGCTATATGTCAATGACATTATTAATACATCCTCCATTTTATCTTTTGTATTATTCGCCGACGACACAAATATCTTTTTTTCTCATAAAAATCTCACTTCCTTAAACAACATATTAAATCATGAAATAGACAAAGTATCACAATGGTTTAAAGCTAACAAATTATCTTTGAACACAAAAAAGACCCACTTCATCTATTTTAAACACCATTCTCATATTACTGATACTCCAATTCACTTACAGATTGACGGCATGCCATTAGAGCAGAAAACTCACTCTAGATTTTTAGGTGTTATCATAGATCAAACTTTATCTTGGAATGATCATCTGCACCATATCATAATAAGTATCTCAAAAAGTATTGGAATAATTTCCAAGTTAAGATTTATTTTACCTCATAAAACTTTATTTTTATTGTATAATTCGTTAGTACTCCCATATATAACCTACTGTAACGTTGTTTGGGCTAGTTGTGGTTCTACAAAGCTGTCTCCTATTTTTAAACTACAAAAGAGAGCAATTCGCATTTGTACAGGATCGCATTACTTGGCCCACACCGATCCTTTATTTTTTAAACAAAAAGCACTAAAAATTGCCGACTTATATACTATTCAAATAGCTATCATTATGTTTAAGTATATTAATAATCTGCTCCCCTCGTCTTTTGATGACATGTTTAAGTTCAATAGCTCTGTCCATACCTACCCAACTCGCATATCCGGAAACTTTCATCTCACAAACCCAAGACTGTTAATTGCCTCTAAATCAATTCGTCATCATGGTCCAGACATCTGGAATAATCTTTCAGACAATATTAAATCTTGTTCGACCATATACTCCTTGAAAGCCACTCTAAAAAAAACTATCATTCAATCGTATGAATCCCATACTCCAAATTAATATATTCACATAAATATTCACATTCGTCATTCAATATCCTCATTCTACTCAACTGCTACATACAGCACCAGCACCTGCACCTGCAATGCACCCACTTGACCAGTAAATATCAATTTCAGTCACGAATCTTTTTATGAGGCCGCCATCAATTTCAAGCCTTACCGCTTACGATGGCGGTCTCCTGCGTTCATTGATTATATTATATATTATATTATATGTGTTATATTATATTATATTATATGTGAGAGTATCTATAGGTGTATATGTGTATGTGTATGTATGTATGTATGCATGTGCTGTGTATATGTATATATGTATATGTGGGTATATATGCGTATATATGGATATATATCTATACAAAAAAAATTAAGCTCACTTCCTTATTTTGTATTCATTATGTATCATGACTATATTGTTTATCTTATGAATTGTTTTGTATATTATCTTTGTAAACACATTTTATATTATGTATTGTATTATTTTGAACGCAGAAATAAAAGCAAACAAACAAACAAACAAATGAAGGATCTACTCTGCCACAAATAACAGAGTATGACATTGTATACATTAGGGACTTTTAGATTTACACGACGAGAGCGTGGACTGCCGCGTGTAACAGTAGGGACTTTTAGATTTGCACAACGACAGCGTGGATTGCTACGATCGACGTCCTTGTAATGCACTGCCACTGCCTTGAATGAACGTCACACATATCAGTCCACGCAAATCAAAAAAATCCCTATTGTGTTACCTTAAACGGATGTCACAGGTGGTTGTCCACGTTCTCGTCGTGTAAATCTAAAAGTCCCTATTAAAACATGTACGACGTTTGAGAGAGAGAGAATTTTTTTTGTATTGGCATGAATGATTGTGCAAAGATGACCATTGACCATGTTGGTCGGTGCGTGGAGCACGACAAATCAAATTTTGAATGACTGTCAGGAACAGTTGGATAGCTGCACAATTGGCATATTTTGAATGAAGGCATGTAACCATGGTTATCCTTCGATTTATTTGTCACTGTTGACTGTTGTTATATCATATATGCCAAGTTTCTCCCCCCCCCCCCCCCCCTTCTGTCTGTCTGTTTGTCTCTTTCTTTCTTTCCTTTCTTTCTTTGTTGACCTCTTGGAAGAACAGGGCCATTATAGTATCACTGAATAAAGCAATCCGGTCCTATACAGTGCGTCCCCAAAAAAAACACCGAGAATTATCGATAGTTTATCATAATTGAGTCACATTTATAATTAATAAATGACACACATTTGGAAAGCTGAGATCCTCTTCTTTCATTTGGTGCAACTCATATGATGCATATTTTCACGCATTAGTGATTAAAATGAATTTGAAGAGAGGAAACCAAAAAAAAAAAAAAAAAATAAAAATCATTTTTGACTAAAGACTTCATGCATGGGTAATTGTCAACGAAACGGAGTTAAGTCTTTTGTCAATTGTGCTTGTTATTACGGCAGGCAGCCAGTGAAAATGAATTCGTTTCATAAAATTATGAATCTGACCTAGTTGTCAAGTTCCTCAATCCAGGTGTAGCAAGCGGATACCAGATAGGAAGTTATTCCTTGCTTTGTCAGTTCAGCTAAGGGCAAAACGGTTAAAATTAAACAAAATATAATGTGCATGACATTGTTAATATTGATTGGGATAATGCTGATGAGAAAAAAAGGGGGTATGTCTTTTAGGTAGATTTACCCCGTATTATCCCATCCCAACGCCTTCCATTGAAGTGGTTTTTGGGGAATGTTAAGATACTTTGTCGTCATTGAAAAGGTTGTTAACTGACATTTCGTTAAGAAATTAATTTAAGATTTAATAATGCTATGGGTGTTTGATGTTTTGTAATTATGTTTCATATTGACCTCGAAGATGAAGTTGATGACGAGAAGAACAATATAAATACTACTTTTACTACTACTACTACTACTTCTACTACTACTACTTCTACTACTCCTTATAATAACAACACATAATAATGATAATAATAACGGTGATGACGATAATGACGATAATGACGATAACGACGACGAGGATGATGATGATAATAGTAATACTAAATAACAATAAAAACAACAAGGTAAAATCAACAACAATTTTAACTTATACCCCCTTCACATACACGGGTTTTTCTTACGAGTCCTTACGGATCGCACAAATTCGCGGATCTTTCACGGATTCTTACGATTTGGCCACTTTTACGACCGGTTTAGGAGTTATTACGAGCTGTTTACGGTTTATTACGGATTATTACGAGTTATTACGATGTATTTACGGCAACAGTCTACGATTTGTTACGAGTTGTCACGGATAACTACAAGCAACTATCGTGTTAGTTACGACCTGTTTACGTGTTGTTACGAATATTTACGAGTATTTACGAGTCCTTACGAATTTTAGCCAAAAAATAACAACTGAAAATGAAGTGTTCGAATTTGCAGTTCTACTACCTTTCCCCAAATCGTAAACAGTTCGTAAGCATACGTAAAGTATACGTATCTATTCGTAAAGTACTTGTAACTACACGTAAAATGCTCTTAATAACCCGTATAAGTCCGTAAAGCCATCGTAAAATGACCCGAATAAAATTGTAAACAACACGTAAGAACACTTAACCATCCGTAAACTGCTAGCAATAATCCGTAAATAATCCGTAAACAAATCGTAAACTAACCGTAAAGAATCGTTACAAAAATCTGTGACGAGTCATTTATGGATCCTTGCGAGCAGTTTACGGATGGCTACGTGTTGTTGCGAGCGGTTTACGGATGGTTACGGATTGTTACGAGCTATTTACAAGCTATTTACGGACAAATCTATCCGTGGACAATCGTAAGAAGATTTTTGACATGTCAAAAATGTTGCCTCTCTTTTCACGGATCCTTAAGAGTGTCTACGAGTTGTTGCGAGTTGTGACAAGTTATTTACGGATACCAGCGAGTTATTTACGGATGCTTGCGATTGACTACGAGTTGGCGATCCGTAAGGACTCGTAAGAAAAATCCGTGTATGTGAAGGGGGTATAAAGCTCTTTTACGGGTGTCATATCCATCACACACCGGATAGTCAAGCGTGACTCGCCATTGTTACTCCGACTATAGAAAAGGCTTTAGGCACTATAAAGCATTCACAGGCAGTTCCCGCGTCCTTCCTACCAGGTACCAGCCAACAAAATAATGGATTTTAATATCACCACTCCTCTAATCTTTTTTTCTGGTTTTTTTGTTGGTTACTATTTATAACTAAAGCGTGGTATGAGGTTGATTACAAGACTTTCACAATACACATAGCCTATGCTACAAATGGCATTCTATCTCTCAATCGTTATATTGTAGAAAAAATACCTTTGCAGAAACAACAGATGGTTTGACGTCATGAAGGTTTTCCTTCAAAGTCAAGGTAATAAGTTGGATTTTTCAAGGGATTTCATATGTGCAGGCATGTTTTGAAACCAGTCAAAATAAATATATTTATATATTTGTTTAAATGTAGCGCCTTTCTAATGACAAGTAATGAAAGAAGTACTAGTAGCACTAGCGTATATAAATGAAGGGCAATTGGGGGGGGGGGGCATTTTCCTACCTGACTCCCAGCAGATTTCCGATCAAGAACACTAGTTGCGTTAACTTTTTATATAAAAGTTAACATGTACTAATAGAGAATTGCTGTAAGTCAAGAACCGCACAAGATGATTATATATACATTTTCTCAAAGGATTTGTTACCATCGCAAATAAATCAGACCCCCTCGTATTACCATAAACCCATGGCCAACAAAAACAAATTTCCATACCACAATGGATCACATGAATTTGAGAGGATTTGCCCCTCCTAAGGTTAAGCTCTGGATAAGCCCATGGTTCAAAGTGATGTTTACCCTGATAACCTGATTCCATATTACACTATGAGTGGGTATGGTCGGGAGAAAGCTTATCATTTCAAATATCCAAAGTGACGAGTATGAGATAAAATGCGTCACACAGACACAAATATAGACAAAGAGACGTAGATAGACGCAGAGACATGCACAGAGAGACGGAGAGACAGAGAGACACTGGGCCACTGATACACTGCGACACTAAGACACAGTGCACATAGACAGACACAAGAAAGACAGTAGCCTGAATGTTATGGTCGGTTTGGCGTAACCGACGTATGATCGAGCCACACCCTCGATATTAAACACGCGTGGCAAAGCATTTGTCAGGGTTAATATACAAATAATACACATCAGTGCTTGCATTATTAAGAATTATGATGACGTAAATCATAATCAAATGATTGTTAATTGTTAATGTTAATTGTTGGAGATTAAATAGCAGGGATATTTTATTTTATATCCTGCATCGAAAAAATTTGTTGGCTTCTGATTGGTTGAGAGCTCGTCACATGACCAAAAATATTTGAGCTATTTTTAGAAAGTTCTATATGAGAGTACTATTTTGGTTTACTATTTGGGAGTTGAAAAAAAAATGTGAATTTTTTTTTTAATTGGATCAATATTTTTTTTCAAATCGTAATTTAATGAAAACAAAATAATTTAAATATTTTTAGATAAAAATTGAATTTTTTTTTGTTCTAAATTTTTTTCTCCCAAATTTTTGTTTTTTTTGTTTTGTTTTTAAAAAAATTTTGATGCAGGATATAAAACAAATATACCATGCCTTCTATTCGAGGTACTGGTTAAACTATGGGCCTCGGTGACTCCAAAAGTACCAATTGCTATTGGAGTCACCTCTTGTGCATAGTTTTAACCAGAACCTCTCAAGGCAGTGTATATTTGTATACTATTCGTTCTCATTCTTCTTTCCTATAAATTTCTTGTCTTTTTCTAATATTTTTCTTTAAAACTTGGCATAGTTTGTCCATGGTATTACACACGCAACGACTGGCAAGGGCTTGTTGGCTGGTTTGTGCCTGCTTACTAGTCTCGATCCTTTTCTTTTCTTCTTCATATTTATGTTAATTGTTGGAGATTAAATAGCAGGGCTATTTTATTCCATTCGTTCTCATTCTTCTTTCCTATAAATTGATTGCCTTTTTCTAATATTTTTCTTTAAAACTTGGCATTACTATTTTTTCCAGCTATTTTACTCGTTTAATTTAGTTTTGATTTGTTAGTTGTTGTTTAGCAGTAGTTTAATAGTAGCTAAGTTAGCCTAGTAGTAGCTGAACTTTTTGTTTTTGTTCTACTTCTACCACTTTAAAAAATAGATCGTTATGATGTGGCAATCTCTCAAGCATTATTAAGCTTATACTGTCATACCTCTGTATGTTTCTGTATTATTTATAATTGCAAACGTAAATTGACCTTAATTTCCAAGTGTTTACTACCGTGATAAATAAATAATAATAACGTTTTATTGACCCAGGGTAGCCACTTCAGTTATGAAACTGCTCTTCCAGCAGGCCCTGCATAACATAAAATGTTATTACTACCCTTCTCCAATCTAATATGCTGAGCGCCTAACTAGAAGGCAGAAGGTTCCATTATTAGTGTTTGGTATGACTCGGCCGGGGTTCGAACCCAAGACTTCATGGACCGGGCGTTCTATTCACTGAGCCAACATGCCCGGTTTTAATGGTCATGATCATACTATGTAAACTGTTGAACCATGCAGAAATAAATAAATAAATAAATATGTAGAACGTAAAGAACGGTGTATGAATGAATATAACATGATCTGGTACGTATCAATCGTTCGTTCATGCATACGTAACATACATACATGTAGTATATTACACTTCCCAGTGAGATTAGAGTTTGCACTAACTTACCATTCGATTGATCCAGGTTCTTGTGCACCTGACCAAGAACAAAACTCGGCTGTTTCCTGACCCATTCATAGATGAACTTCATGCCGTCTTCATACGAGTCTTGTTCGGGAGGTTTGGAGACCTTCTCAAAGAAGTTAAAAACGATGTGCAGCTCATCATTGCCTGCCATTTGGACTGACTGTATCGCACGTAAGCGCAATATTAAATGTGTTCCAGTACCTACACGAACCCTTTTGCGATAAATTGAACTGTGGGAGCAGTTTCAGTTGTAATACATATATTATATTCATTTACCTCGAGGGGCCACTGCATGATAAGTAGGCATCGCCTATACAGCTAGAGCGCTTTTTAAAAGCAACAAAGTGGAAATTTTTCATGAATAAACTCGGATAATGCTGGGATGCCCATGCATGGACGCATACCAATTACAATTCCCCCATAAATTATAATTATGATTATAACAAAATTGTGGTAATGGAAAATGATACAAAAAAGTCTCTCTCTCCCCTCTCTTTCTATCTCTCTCTCCCTCTCTATATCTCTCTCTCCCTCTCTCTCTCACCCTCTCCCTATCTCTCTCTCTCCCTCTCTCTCTCCCTCTCTCTCTCTATCAATATCTCTGTTTCGCCGCATCAACTATCTAGAGCTATCAGCTATGTCATTCCCTTCCATATAAGGTAATGGATCCATATCATTATGGTGGAGTTGGGGGATCACACCTTTAGGTGAACGGAATACGAGTTATCGGGAATTTCACACCTCCTCTCTCTGTCTCTCTCTCTCTTTCTCTCTGTCTCTCTCACTTCCTCTCTCCATCTCTATCTCTCTCTCTCACGCAATATGTCTCTCTGTCTCTCTCTCTCTCTCTGTGTCTGTCTCTCTCACTTCCTCTCTCTCTCTCTCTCTCACTCTCTCTCTCTCTCTGTCTTTCTCTCTCTGTCTGTCTCTCTCTCTCTCTCACTCACTCTCTCTCTCTCTCTCTCTCTCTCTCTCTTTCTGTCACTGTCTTACTTCCTCCCTCCAACGATGATTCTGTCCCTCTACAGTCACATGATGAATACCAATACAAAACATATTTAAAGAGAAGGTTGAGTTCTGGGAAGACGTGAACAATACTTTGTGAGAGTTATCATTGTTATTATGCAAGTGTGGAAGAACATGAGAGAAAACATGTTCCCTGAAAAGCATGGCTCTTCAAATGCCTTTTTATTCTAAATATGGCATGTAATAGCATACAAAAACGGGACGGATTTGTATGCCACATGTTCGTCTAGTCCCATATACATCTTTCTGTGAACAGTGCTTGTAACTTTACCAAGACTGAGCCGAATTTCTTATCAGTTTGATGATTACAGAACCTTGCAGTACACAACAATACTTATACGTATTATGCTAGATGATCAACCTTTGCTGATCGATTCCACATCGTTTCTTTCGCAATGCAATCGCATGACCAGACCTCAACTTTAGAATATTATGAAATACTTCACCATACAGTTACGGAGCTAAGAATTTATACATATGAAAATATCTTGCGATTACTTGACATTATTTCTACAATACGATAATACTAATTTACACTATACGATGCTTACATCATATATTATGTAGACATTTGTGGCAATTTTCCCCATGCTTAGCAATAACATACTGACATAATAATAACACTGATATAAAAAGCATGTTATCGACAATTACTCGTTATAACATCCTCGATTATTATTTGCGACATTTAGCGATGTTGAGCGACAATTACCAACATTTGTTTGCGAAAGTGTTTGCGAAAGTCAGTTGTCAACTATTAGCGACTGTAAGCAAATGTTAGCGACAGTTTTCGTGAAGATTACCAACTATTTGTTAATCCTGTGCCCCTATCTCTGAACGTTTGAGACTTTTTGCTAACTCCTGGTACTTAATGGGTCAATTTTATATAGGAACCCTATGGTAACGTGGTAGCTAGCATTGGCGAATCAAATGTACTTCAGCAAATCCATCTTACTTCCATTTACAAAGGCATACGACTGCTTTGCAAACGCTTGCAACTGTTTGCGGAAAAATAAATTCGCAAAGAAATTTTGAACATTTTCAAAATTGCTCTGCGACAAGAACAACTGTTTGCGACAATGAAAACTGTTTTGGAACTTTCTTGCACCCCTGTACGAAACTGTTGCAACCTTTTACGAATCCTGGCGAAACCCAAATTCGGTACGTTCGCAAGCACTCACCGGTCAGTGAGATACCCCCTTTACTCAAATCATAATATGAATTGGACACTATGACGTAAAGACATAACAATCTGTTTTTCAATTAGCCCTATTTAATTGCCTCATAAAATATAAACGTTACTAAGATCGTGCCTCAATATCTGGATAGAACTTTTATGCTGCAAAAGTGTCACAAGTTGCGCGATGTATTAAAGTGGGTTTCGTTCTATTTTTACTATTTTATCTATACCCAAGTGTATGATGTACGTGAGCTTCGGCTTACTCTTGATATTATATATATATTTATCTATAATTCATTGTAACCAATATAGGTTAGATCGTCAAAATCCTGTTAGTCCTGTCAAAACACTTGTTAAAAGTGACTTCTATTTAACGCCCCGCATGATGGGGCTGTGTATTTCGAACTATTGCAGTGGTTAATTGTTGGCATGTGTCTTTGAAATAAAGAAGGGGCTCATTTACAAACACCGCAAATTTTATTCATTGAGCAGACTGGACTGGAACTCGCGATTTTAAATTCTCGCGATATTCTGCTGATATTTTACAGACTGATTCAATCCCGGGATTCAATTTACGTTTTTTAAACAAACGAATTTCGAAACAGGTTTTTTTTTAAGGATAAAATCATAAGGCTTATTTCGTATGGTTCAATGCTTTCACCTGAATGGCAAGACTTTAAATTGCTTTTCCATAATTTATATAGGCCTACATCGCAGTCAACATGCCCATCTCGGTAATTATTTTATCTTCTTGTAAAAACTATTTGTATCTATTTTTGTATTGATGATGGTTAGGAACAGTGGCATATCAAGAATATGGTATAGCCGATGTCACAGCCTCCCCCACCCCGGCGGCCCCCTCCGTAACGCCGCGAAATATCCATAGCTACCTTAAGTTGGTGTACAGCATCCTCAATCTGTTTCTCCTGACCCGATTTTATTGTACTACGACATGATTGGTACCGTATATACATAATATAACTAGGTGAACGTTTCGATGAATGGAGAGTGGGTATCTTAGGTGCAGGTTCGCATATGAATTGATACTTAATGAAAGAAGGTGTAAGTTTATTCTTTTTGGGACAAGGAAAATCGTCTGAAATTTAATTATGTCAAAGTATATATCAACGGTCATTATTTGTAAACTACTGATGAATTAAAATATTCAGGTGTCATTTTGGATAAATCATTGTCATGTCCCCCCCCCCCCCCTCGAAAAAAAAAATGAAAATACAAAATCAAAGATACTCCGAAATGTTTACGTGTTCCGACGAGTTCGACCATTTATTGATAGGGACACTGCTGTTGTCTTATACCACGCAATGATTCAATCGTATTTCGATTATTGTCATGTTATTTAGCTGTGTCCTTCTTACCATCGTTTAATTAAATTGCAAATATTACAAAATAGGGCCTTGAGAATAGTTTTGAGTGTAGATTGTAGATATAGCAGAAAAGATATATATATATAATAATGTAACAATTGATTGCGTTAGCAAGAAGATTAAAAAGGACTTAATGATTTTAATTTATAAGCGGATCCATAACTTAGCAACATCTCTATGTTCGAAAATAAATAAAGACAAGTTCTTATTCATTACGCAACCTCAGATGAATTCTTCACTTGGACACACTTCGGACAAACTTTCTAAAATAAGTCACTTTATATTGGTTTCAAACTGTTTAATGGACTCCCAGGGTCAATCCGCTCAGCAAGTAACTTGAATATATTCATCAAATTGATTTCTCAATTAGGCCTATACCCCCACCCTTTCTAGTTATAAACATGTATTTTTTTTCTTTCTTCTTCTGTTTAACTTGCAATGTATTTCTTTTTTGAAATATGTATTATTTTCTTTACATTTACTTATTTTAATATTATGTATTTGTTATTGTTTAATTTTGTGTTTTTATCTGGTTATTCATATGTATTTTAATGTACCATGTACGGACATGTTGAAAAGCAGCTATGCTAAGCTGAAATCATGTGTTTTAATCACCTTATTTGAATAAATAAGAAACAAACAAGCAAACAAAGAGTTGTTATTGTACTCCAAATACTACTCAATCAAACCAGGGGGTAAATGTTCATAAATTAGTGAATTAATGATTAAGTTCATGTTACAGAAAGATAAAATCTTTGGTTACATCCAATTTATTGCAGCAAGACTGGAGATGCAACATATTGTCACGATTATTAATTTATTATGATTATTCAAAGCCTGACATAAGGCTGCATGCACGCTTTCGCTATGCTGCATTGTCCATGCGAGAGAGCTACCGCTCGAGTGCCATGTGCGTGCAATGCAGCATTCGTAATAGCAGTTATTGTTCATGCTCATTGGACTCTGCTGTGTATTATGCACCCGCTATTCATAGAATCATCGCGTTAATCATAATATCTCCAAAACAACCTGGCACGGGGGGATTTGGGGCTTGGCACAATGGGGACTAGCCCTGTGGCATAATAAGAGTTAATGTATTTATCATGATTATTAATGTAATTATTATGATTATATTGAGGAAAGAAATGTTTGCAAACATAATATCAGCGATAAAGTGTTATGTTGACATGGAAAAGTAAATATGTAAAAAAGATCTGAAAGACCAAATATGAAAAAGTGGTTCCTTTTTGCAAAGTATTTCTGGATGTTTATTTCTTCCAAATTATTTTGGCAAAATAAATCTGTGATATTTTAAAAATGAACTGCATTTTGTAACTGATATATATGTTCTTATCATCTTTTGGATAGCCCAAAATATAATTTTAAAATTATGCATGTATATATCTCTTCTTGTATACATATTTGAACGATATTATTTAATAAAGGTACCATGTGGAAGGGGAAACAAATTGTCTCGATTGACTGTAGGAATTTTAATGAAACAGGCCCCATGATCATCTTTCAAAATGGCAAAGTGTTGTATATAAATTAAAGACACTATGTCCCTTTTGAAGCTAACATCACATTTTGTAGAAAATTGCAGGAATTATGAATACGTCATGTATTCAAGTTTAAGTCCAACTTCAAATTCAAATTTATTGATCATGCACACACGAACATGTATGTCCTATCTGTGAAATTTAAACATAAGGGGTGTCCTAGTATTCGCATTATGCAAGGCGAACCTTTTACTAACTGACATCTTTTTTGATTTGGTAATAACATCTAGATCAGTATTCCCTAAAAACGATTATTATTGGCTGATGACCTATGCTAGCAACCAAATAACATAAATTCATACCATCAACTGCCAATATAATTGATTGATTTATTCTGTGTTGTTGTTTGTGTGTTGATACTAGATTCTAATCAACCTTTGGATAGCCCAAATACTCCTATTAGAAAAGGGTGAGTTTATATGCCTTTGCAATATGAAGATAATGTCGGGATTTTTTAGTGTTGGATTGGATGATTAGTTGTACCCCCAGCTGGCTGTTCTTTTCTTTGCCGCTTCGTTATGTTTCAAATGTGGCAGAAGAGAAATTATAATTTGAAGTAATTCAACAAGGTTTTGTAATGCTCACTAACATGAGAGCTATGCAAATTAGTGACGTATGGGAATGGGGATGGGGGTGGGGAGCCGTCAGCAGTCCTACAACAAATTACAGTTTATCTGAATATTAGGCGGACAGAAGCTCGAAAATTCCATTACCGAAGATTTATGCTTTTCGGGCAAACGGAAAGCATCTTTGGATGGATGAAAATGATATCAATTATTAAACGTACTAATTACCGGAAGGTTTCTTGAAAGGAGAAGAATCCTATTCTGGCTGCGACATTTGCACCCAAACATATTACATGTATATACATGTGTATATCCACAAGGAGCATTCAAAGAACTGCATATTAAAAAGACTTGTATAATTTAAATGGATGCGGGCGCTCTTCTTTCAGAAGCATATTACCTGCCTGATGTATGATTGTACGGGGTGATTTTTTTACTTTTACCATGGCATCGAGAATTTATGGAATTTTCGTTTTCAACATAGCAGTAAAAGTATGACTTTTGAACAAAACGAATCTTCTTAATACACAAAACAATTAAAGACTGTGATTATTATACTAGACATGTGTGTATGAACTTTAATAACTTATGATAATTTACTCCCTGGTGTTTCTTATGTAGGGATAAATGGTCACTGTCCTGAATCGAATCCTTGCCCTTCTTCTTCACACTTTGATGGTACGGCTGTCAAGGGTGTGGGCTTTGACAGGATATCAACTGGGACAGCGGAGGATCCTATGATAGTTATTTGCAAATCACCAGATGCGGGTAAACAGACATGACAGAATCACACTGGCAGTCGTAGTGGCAATATTTAGTGTCTAGTTTCGATTCACTTCCAAAGTATAAATCAATACCTATTACCCTAGCAACTCCTCATTTAAAAGAGATATCTGCATAAGCGTCAATAATGAGTATACGTATTAAGACGTGCCAACAGCCCACTATAATACTCTTCGAATGCCGATATTTTCAATCGTTAGTCCCCAAAAGGAATTACATCTTGAATGTGTTCATTTCTTACTAATGTGTGTATCCTTCATAATATGGACATTACTGAAGTCTTACTGCTAATTTTAGA
Organism: Strongylocentrotus droebachiensis; assembly: GCA_035222895.1. Lineage (NCBI taxonomy): Eukaryota > Metazoa > Echinodermata > Echinoidea > Camarodonta > Strongylocentrotidae > Strongylocentrotus > Strongylocentrotus droebachiensis. The sequence continues at coordinate 75,665 of JAVYIG010005013.1, forward strand.
AAGTCAAACACAAATTTAAGGTAAGAATATAATTAATCATCTTAAATGCCAAAGTTAATCCATGAATGGCTTGGCTCGTACCCGTACATCCCTATAAAAGGAATTACATCTTGAATGTGTTCATTTCTTACTAATGTGTGTATCCTTCATATATGGACATTACTGAAGTCTTACTGCTAATTTTAGAAAGTCAAACACAAATTTAAGGTAAGAATATAATTAATCATCTTAAATGCCAAAGTTAATCCATGAATGGCTTGGCTCGTACCCGTACATCCCTATTCAAGGTATTTTTTGCATGCCGAAATTAATACCAATTTATAATTTAAAATCCTATGAGCATATTCAAAGTAAAATTGGTATCAATCAGTTTCTTTATTTCAATCCATGGTCAATGATATATTTAACACATCTATGAAGCTCTTTGGTCGTCTCACGGACCGTGATTTGGTAAAAATGTAAATAATTAAGCCGCCCGATTCAAGAGAAAAGGTGTTCGATAAGTCAGTGTTATAAAAACGTAATAGTTAAAACCTCAGTTGTATATTTGCCTACGTTGACCTCTTATTTTATGCTCTTTATACATGGTCACGATGTATCAGCTTTATATCCTTGTCTCACCATGGACGTGAAGAAGCAGGAGCTTTACTGGTCAAGTTATTCCGCGGGATATAGGCGGCGAACCGTAGGAGGAGAAGAAGCCTTGTACGGGATTGTTTCCGATTTAGACAAGATACCTGGAAGCGTGAATCCCAGGCGTTGTGTCATTGATCAGCAGCGGAGGTAACCTTTCTCAATAAAAAAGTATATAAACCCTTTAAAAAATGTTTTGAAACTCGAGTATGATTATATATGCTACAAGGCCGCATTTTCAAGCGTTCTAGGTTTAATTATGCGAACTATCCAACGTTTTTTTTAGTCGAACGATTAAATTATGTATATTGACGATTATACAGTGCGTCCCAGAAAAAACTAAACCAAGAATTATCGATGTTTCATCATAACGTAATCACAATTATAGTTCATAAATGACACATATTTGTGAAGCTTAGATCCTTCTATTTCATTTGATGCAACTCATATACTGCTTAATTTACTCATGCGCGTTTGAAGAAAGGGTACCAAAATTTCGTTAGGCAAAAGGTATCTGAATTTCAAAGAGAAAATCACATTTCTATCCTTTCATATGACACCTGAATCAGGAAAAATGAGCTAGGAATAACAGAGTTCTGTTTGTTTAAAGTAATATTTGCATTCCCATAATGTTATTAAACGAATTTGTTTTTCACTGGCTGCCTGCCGGAGCACAAAAGAAGAAGAATTAACACAGACTTATCTCCGTTTCGTTGACAATCAGCCATGTATGAAGTCCTTCATCTATTGCTGATCATCAACGAAAAGGAGTTGTAGATAAGACCCGCATCAATCCAAGAAACTACGCATGATTTCGGCCTTGCATCCACCATAGGTTAACACGGGAAAAGGGGGTGTTTTTAAATTTGATTGATTTTCAATTCTGCGGTATGAAAGTTTTGATTTTAAATCACGCACAAAGTGATTTACATTAAATTTCAAGACTTTAAAAGGTATAATTGATGATCAAGAATTCAAATAGACCCCCAGAATTTACAGGGGCTTTGCACGCGTTTTATACCAAATAAAACACTAGAGACGTGCGGACGTGTTTGTATTGCGCTCCCAATTCAAGACATTTTATACCTTACTTGCTTGATTTTTTTCCTGTGATTTGGATATTCTAAGTTTTTGGAAAATAACTATTGGAATCCAGTGGAAAAGAACTTCACTTCATATCGTCAGGGAGACACTCATTTTAAGCTATTCTAGTGGATGATTCTGGCTACGGTTTTTTTCTTCCCACTGTTGTGGTAAACTTCATGGACCTACGGTGTAAGGATCCTACGACACAGTCGCTCCTCAACCTGAAGATCAAGAATGTTCTCACTGCATGGTCTAGTGATGGTCGCGTGATTGCAAAACTCCAAGCATCAAATGGGAAAACAATAAATAGAGCTATCAGGGATGAAAGTGACCTACATACTCTGGAACTCTCCTCGTAAAACTGAACTTTGTATTTGAATAAAAGGAACTATGGCATATACCCTCTGTCACTAGTTGATATTGTACTCTATTTTAAGTTGTATATATTGAATCCTTTGTACATCTGCGATTTTGTTTTGTTCATCTTATGTGCACTTATCTCTTCAAATGCCTCCAAAATATCCTTGCACTTTTTGTAAAAAACCAGTAAGAAATAATCAAAATTCCATGTTATGTATAATACAAATGGGGTCATTTGAAATGTTCCAATGTATCAGATTTCTTTTTCCGATCAAACTCTGACTGGAAATGTGATGTTTGTCTCTGGAAAGAGTTGCCCTTCTCCGAGTGTTCAAGTCCTTCCTTTATAACGAACAATGACACGAGTAGGGAAACAGAACGTATCAATGAATCAATCGTCAGTGATGACTTAGACGTTGTTAAGAATGAGATAAATAAATTACATTTACAAAAGGTACTAAAGTTAGGCCATTACATTGTCTGTCTTAAAAAAAACATATTGATGAAATAAGATCTTTGGTAAATAGCTGTGGTATGGACATAATGACACTTGGTGAAACTCATCTCTGTTCTGATATTGATGACAGTGAATACGGCGTGATAGAAACAAATTCGGTGGTGGTGTTGCAAATTGTATTAGAATGGTATCAAATTTTTGAGAAGAAATGACCTGTTGCAAAATACAGATATTGAAATGATTATAACTGAAATTAAACTTGATAAACAGAAACCATTTCTAGTTGTTTTCTGGTGCCGACCACCGAATTCGAACATGAAGGTGTTTGAGGAATTTGAGCAAGTTATTCAAAAAATAGATAACTTGAAAATGCCATATCATGTTCTTGGTGATTTTAATTGTGACGTGATGAATAGACCTATACTAAACCACACAACAAAAAACTTCTTGATATAATTGATTCATACAACTGTACTCAGTTAATTGAAAAACCTACTCGGGTGACACAGAGATCCGCGACAATCGTTGATCTAATTTTCAGTAACTGTAATGAAAAGATAATTGACAGTGGAGTTGTTGAAGTTTCTATTACTGATCATTACATGATTTATTGTGTCCTTGGTAAATCCAGAGCTGGATTCAATAATTATCATAGGTACAAAACTGGAAGATGTCTGAGAAATTTTGATAGTGAAGCCTTCAAAAGAGATATTGGTGATATATATTTTAATGTTGTCTATACTATTAGTGACCCAGTAGAGGCTTACTCAGTGTTCATGTCTCTTTTATTAACGGCCATTGATAAACACGAGCCACTCCGGAGAACACTCCGGTAAGGCTTTGCATGGTACATTTTCTACTACTCAAACTGAACCTACACGATTTCTGTACCCTCATGCAACTTTGTTCGAATTTAGGGATGTACTAACTAGTGAGGTTGAAAACATATTAAGGACACTCCTAGTGAATAAGACTACTGGTCCGGATAAATAATATCCCAGCAAAACTCTTAAGGCCGATTGCCACAATTATTGCTCCATTGTTAATTAACACATATTTTGAATCGATCACTGCGCATGGGCGTTGTGCCTAGTCAATGGAAACATGCACGTGTCACGCCAATTTACAAATCAGGTGATAAAACTTGCATGGAAAATTATCGACCTATATCAGTTATTCCTATATTTGCAAAAATTATGGAAAAGGTTGTCTACAATCAGATTCACGATTATCTAACCAATAATGCAATTCTATCTGATTGTCAGTTGGGATTTAGGCCTTTACATTCCACTGTGAGTGCCCTTCTTAACGTTACAGATAAATGGTTGGATGTAATTGATGAGGGAGATATTGTTGGCTTGGTGATGATAGACTTAAAAAAAACGTTTGATACGGTCGATTACTCTATTTTATTGCAAAAATTTGAAATGTATGGATTTGATCAATTGTCTTTGGAATGGTTTAAAAATTACTTCAATGAAATATATCAGTTTACATCTATGAATGGTTATCTATCTGAAAAGAGACAAATTATTTGTGGTGTCCCGCAGGGCTCCATTCTGGGCCCACTGTTATTCACTCTTTTTGTAAATGATATTTTTTGTCAACAATCGTTGTTGTCTTAGAAATAAACGACTTCCTTTGTGTAGCGGTCATCGCAATGCTAGAAATATGTTAATGCGTCAAGACCGTATAATGTATCCTGTGATCAGGTTTAATAATGACATTATTACTGTAATTTTGAGTTATATTTCACTCCACGCACATCTTTTTATTTTCGGGGGGGGGGAAGAAATGTGTAAATTAAACATATAACGTTACACGATGACAATAGTTGACATTATTTCAAATGGGGATTGAAACAAGAGTTTGTATATATTGATAAGATTAAACACAGCTAGTAAAATATATTGAGTTGCTTTGAGCCGTTATAGACTTACAAAAGAAAAAAAATACAATGTATAGGGTGAGTCAAAAAGAATGTCCAACTTTTTATAAGTTGTATTGTTTGAAGTATGAATATTTAATTAGGGATTTAATGATGTGTCTTGATAGAATTATCCTTCAAGTACATTTAGGCACCATTTTCATTTGAATCCGTTCACGCAAAGATTGTCAGGGAAATGCCACTTAAACATTCAGGGATCTTGATAAAAATCAATGCTTGATCAGAAAAGAAAAAAAAATCTGAGACATTTGTAACCGTGTGTGTTCGTGTGTGTTCGTGTGTGTGAGTGTGTGCGTGTGTGTGTGTGTGTGTGGTGTGTGTGCGTGTTTGCCTATCCTATTACCTAATAAATAGTTCGAAGACCGTGTCCCAATATCTAAATAGAACTGTTTCTACTGCAGAACTCGTGTGAAGTACTTGGCTTGCATTTTACCCATGACAACGGCAGATTTTAGTACTCATTACTCCAAAACATAGATGGAAATATAAAGGCTACTGTACGCGTTTTATATTCGAGTTTGAAATAGGGTAAAAGCAATTAAGTGTTGTTTTGCTATTAACCTTGTCCTATTGCCTCATAAATATTCTGAGAGACGTGTTTCCATGGCAAAATGGAAATGTTTATTTTATACTGCACAACTCTGCTGCAATGCGTCGATCGCTGACTTACAACATTCTTCAGTCTCCAGACTACTAGAGACTTCCAATGAACAACGCCGTCCGAGTTGTGACTGGAGTAAGGGAATTTGAACATCTTACCCAAATCTTAAGAGAACTTAACCGGCTCCTTGTATTAAATAGAATCGAGTCTACGATCCCAATGCTGGTTTTTATAGAAGTCAACATGCACATCTTGGTAATTATGTTCTCTTTTAAAAAAGACCTTTTTCGTATCTCATTTCGTAGTGATGATGGTTGAGGGACGATAGCGTATCCAGCATTTAAAGCTTTGCGTCACACTCCCCTCCCCCTCCGTTGAAATTCCCTCAAAAAATTCATTCTACCTGAACTTGTTCTACGGCATCCTCAATCCATGTCTTTGGGCCACGAAAGTATACAGTGTGAGTCAAAAAAAACTTTACACCTAGAAAAATGCTAATAATTTTAAGAATCATTTATGAAAAGTAAATTATTATACACCATATGAAAGAGTGTTTCATCCCAAATCGTTTGGTACCATTTTGGGTGGTATTTGTTCACGCTTGGATAAATAGGAGGCATTGTTTGCGAGAGTGCAAAAATCGACTTGCGCCAAATAATGCTTATGTGATGTTTGAATAAAACAATTGGGATTTCGGTATTAATTCGGTCTTTGCAGATCCAAATAACATCCCTACCAAAATTAATCATGTCACACATATCAAAACACACACAGAGTCACACTCAATAAGTCACACAAACACACGCACAACACTCGCACATACACACACACACGCACACACTCGCATAGCAAATTTAGATGTGACAGTTTGGATCGGCCTTCTTGGAAATGGAAGTCTTCTTGGACCCTTCTTCTTTGAACAGACAGTGAATGGGGAGCGCTATCTTAGAATGATAGATGATCAGGTTGTCCCGGCTCTGAATCAGATGGCACGATTTAGGCGTCAGAGAAACGGTCCTTTCAGGCACATTTGGTGGGCACAAGATGGTGCCCCTGCTCACAGGACAAGGATTGTGATGACCAGGTTGAGAGAACTCTTCGGGAACAGGATCATCGCTCTGAACGAACCTGTGGAGTGGCCACGTCGATCCCCGGACCTAACACCGCTTGATTTTTTCGTCTGAGGTTACCTCAAGTCTCGGGTGTACCAGAGCCCACCTGCGAACCTCAACGACCTACGAGAGAGGATCAGGATTGAGAGCGAAGCACTTGGGAGAGACAGGCGCATGCTTCGTCGAGTGTTTCAGGAGATGCTCCATCGCGCTAGAAAGTGCATCGAAAGGGACGGAGGTCATGTCGTGGAGTAGATGAACGGACAGTTACTTGCTGGTCACAAATGAAGCTTCAAAGGATCCATGATGATAAGCATTTGAATTAACATTATCATCATAATTATGATGATCGTTAACAATTTGAAGATCCAGTAAAAAATAAAGTATTTTACTCCAAATGAACACCATTATCATATGTTTGTGTGTGTGCGCGTGTGTGTGGGTGGGTGTGTTAGTGTGTGTGTTTCATATGTGCGTGTGCGCGTGTGTGTGTGTGTGTGTGACTTTGCTACTGAAAAAAAAGCATCTGCAATGTATCTCATTTCATACATTCAATTCATTCTCTCACTTTAAGACTTTGGCGCAATTCGATTTTTGCACTCTCGCAAACAATACCTCCTGTTCATCCAAGCGTGAACACATTCCACCCAAAAATGGTACCAAATGATTCAGGATAAAACACTCTTTCATATGATGTATAATACTTCACTGTTCATAAATTATTTTTTAAATTATTAGTAATTTCCTAGGTGTAAAGTTTTTTTTGACTCACACTGTATACTGGCCGTACTGTTCGGGCTGAATATTACAGATGTCAGTTCTGTAGACGGTTGTGGTATAGGCATTATCAAGTAGCATTTGACTCAGGAACAAGCGCTTTTGAAACATCAGCACATAATTATGTCAAGCTAGAGGTACTTTTTTGTATTCAAATTGTCTTTTTATTTTTGGTCACTTCAAGGTACATGGAAATATTTGAAAAATGATTCACAAACTAGTAATCAGGTTTAATAATGACATTAGTACTGTAATTTTGAGTTATATTTCACTCCACGCACATCTTTTTATTTTCAGGGGGGGGGGGAAGAAATGTGTAAATTAAACATATAACATTACACGATGACAATAGTTGACATTATTTCAAATGGGGATTGAAACAAGAGTTTGTATATATTGATAAGATTAAACACAGCTAGTAAAATATATTGAGTTGCTTTGAGCCGTTATAGACTTACAAAAGAAAAAAAATACAATGTATAGGGTGAGTCAGAAAGAATGTCCAACTTTGTATAAGTTGTATTGTTTAAAGTATGAATATTTAATTAGGGATTTAATGATATGTCTTGATAGAGTTATCCTCCAAGTACATTTAGGTACCATTTTCATTTGAATCCATTCACGCATGACTGAATATCAGACAATCTTTACAAGACTGCCATCTACCATCTTCAAATCATGGATTATTACATTCCTACGGATTTTATCCAAATAAATTTGGGAAAAAAAATCCATTTTCTTTAGGAACCAGTCTGATAATAACAAAATTTAAAACATGTCCATCAATTTTGATATTCCAAAGGATTTGATAATTGTTCCGAATAAAGCTAAGTTTCTCATACTCCACATATTTAAAGTGACTTTTAATGATGCTAATATTTCCGAATATAATCCGATACCTACATAAGTACCAAGCACATCAATGATATCAACAAATATCAAGCGCGTAGCCAGGATTTCATTTTTTGGGGGGTAGTGAGCACGCGAAGAGTGTGAATCACTTACAGAGCGCGCGTAGCGCGCTCCCTAGGGGGTGGGTGCAGGGAGAGTGGAATTCCCCCCCCCCCCCCCCCCTCCCGCGCGAAGCGCGGAAGCTTTGACGTTTCACTTAATTATTAGAGAAAGAAGACGATTCGTTGGACCGTTCTCGACTCTTAATCCGTATCTCAATTCAGTTTCTTCTGACGTTTCATTAGAGAAAGAAGACGATTCGTTGTACCGTCCTCGACTCTTAATTCTTGTTTCAATCAAGTTCCCCTTCCTCCGCGCGTAGCGCGGAAGCTCTGACGTTTCATTAGATTTTTAAATAAGAAGAGGATTCGTTGTACCACTCTCGATCGACTCTTAATCCTTGTCTGAATTCAGTTTCCCCCCCCCCCCTCCCGCACGAAGCGTGGAAGCTTTGACGTTTCCTTAAATTATTAGAGAAAGAAGACGATTCGTTTTACCGTTCTCGACTCTTAATCCTTATCTGAATTCAGTTCCCCTCCATCCTCAACAACGGAAGCCTTAACGTTTCATTAAATTATTAGAGAAAGAAGTTGTACCGTTCTCGACTCTTAACCCCGCTTTTTTTCCTACGTCCTCTTCCTTTTTTTTTGGGGGGGGGGGGCTGGCGTTGTTTTTTTCGGGGGGGCGACTGCCCCACCGCCCCCCCCCCCCCTGGCTACGCGCCTGATTAATAACAAGGCTTGGTCAAAAACCAGCGTCTGGTACATATCCAATTTTCAGAATGTCTGTCTTACTTAGGTTTATAGTTAAACTGGAACATTTCTCAAATTGTTGGATAATATCAAATAATGAGTTTAGCGATTTACATCTAAACAAAAAGAGTAAAAATCGTCTGCATACATACACTTAATTCACTCGTACCTACTACCATTCCACTTATATCTACTGAATTTCTCATGTGTTATGCAAGTGTTTCTAGACAAATTATAAACATATAGGGAGAGAGGGGGTCTCCCTGTCTTACTCCTCTTGTAATCGGAAAATATCCTGTAGAAAAAACCATTTTTTAAAACACAACCTACTATAATTTTATACAAAGCTTTTACCCATTTATTTCAAGATGCTTCAAAACCAAACGAATGTAAACCTTGAAACATGTAATAATGTTCTAAAGAATCAAACGCTTTCTTAAAATCTATTTAAGCAATGAATCCTGTTTTTTGTTCAGTTAAAAGAAAATTGAAAAAATCATGTACATTTCAGATAACTTCTCCTATTGCCCTCCAACGTAAAAAAAGCATATTGATCGGTGTCAATTATTTCGTTTACAACTTGTCTTATTCTATTCGCCAACACCTTCGAACATATTTTTGCGTCCACATTAATTAACGATATTGGTTTCTAATTAGTTCAGAATTCATATGTAACTTTGATTCCAAAATTTGTACATCTTTTTCTAATTTTATTCTTTCTGCTTTTTAGCTCTCTAGCCTTAAGTTTGCTATACTTTTGTGTGTATATCTTCGGATTTGGTATTTCAGGTAATCCCACCTGACTCTGGGGTCAGAAATATTATTTGTTTGTTTCAACCATAATTGAAATTATTTACGGATACTTGTACAATAGTTATCATCTTGACATAAATATATACTCTTACTAGGCGCTTGGAGGGTGGGCGTGGCGGGTGCGGACGTTTCGTAAAGCCCCCATCACACCAAATTAGTTCTCATCGCGTTCTGGAACCGTCCTATAAAATCGTAAACGGGTTGTGGTCGGGGCAGAATGTGTAAAAAAATGTCTATAATACGATATTAGTTCGTTCGTAAACAGTCCTCAATACGTCCATCTCGTTTGTACCCCGTCCACAGCCAGTTCATATTAAGTTTAGATGGGGTAGATTAGGCAGTCCAAGCCAGTCCGTACTCAGTTTAAACCCATTATTAACTAGTTCTACCTCGTTCCCAATACGTCCAAAACCATTCTAACTAGTTCGCCACTTGTTCTAAATAGTTTTTAACTCGACCACCCCGTTTAGAGGCAGTTCAACTCTTCCTCATCTCGTTTTGAGTGCGTTCGAACGTGCTCCTAGAGCGTGTGCAATCCCGTCCAGACTCGGGAGTTATAAAAACCCAGCGCGTTCTCGCCATTCCTCAAACTGTTGCCAAACGGGCTCGAACTGTGTGTGAACGGGAAGGGTGGTCTAGAACTTTGAGCCTGTTCAAAATTCTCCCCGTCCGGCAATTGGACGGAGAGACAACGTACTTAAAACGAGATGGACGTACTACGAACTGAATTGCCGTACCATGAACGAAATTGCCGTACTTCGATCCTACTAGGAACCTGTTACCACGTGATGTGGTCGAGCATCAATGAGGAAGAACGCGCTGGGTTTGTATAGCACTCGAACCAGGACGGGATTGCAAAGCGTGGTAGAAGAGCGTTCGAACCCACTAAGAACGAGATGATGATGAGTTGAACTGTCTCTGAACGGGGTGGTTTGGTTATAAACTAGTTAGAACAGGTTCCGAACTAGCAAAAATGGTTTGGACTGCTTGGAAATATCAAATTCATCCGATCTAAACTGTGGACTGTTAATGAACGAATTAGGATCGTATTAGAGACATACGTCCAGTACGAGCCCATCCACAAAGTCCTTAAACAGGTCGCAAACAGTCGCTATTACGTTCAACTCCGTTCGGACTCAGTTTGAGCCGGTTTGGCAACATTTTCGAGAACGTAGTGAGAACTAGTTTGGTGTGATGGGGGCTTATGTATGAAATTCGTCATCATATTGCTTGCTTTCACTGAACCGCGATTCGCGTGACGTAGCTCGCCTTTCTCCTAGACCATGTGGTCGAGCTGTAACCTAATTCCTCTCTTTGCGTCGTACAGCTGGTTCACTCGGAGAGCTCGGTATCCTAGCTACCTCGTTCCCAGCTGTGAAGGGGCGTGTGTAATGCATATGTCCTACTTGTCGACAAGCCCGGCATATTTTTTCATTCGTGCAATGCGACTTGTGATGGCCATCCTGAAGGCAATTTGAGCAAATGGGGACATGTGACGCATTCTCTTGCCCAAAATAAAAAACTCTAGCTCTAAAGGTATGGAACCTCATAAATCTTGGGAGAGGTTGATTTTGGAGATCTACAAACAACACTCTTTTCCCTGTCAGACACTGTGTTAGTTTACCATCGACTTTCAGCTTATGTTACTGTATAGGCCCGTGTACCTTGCTAGAGGTACTTATTATCGTGAAGGCACATCAATGTTTCGAAGATATAATTATATAGATTATAAGTTATTAGAAAATAATATATTATTGTCTGATGACCTATACTAATACATTTGGGTGTTATGCAACCAAATAAATACTTTCATAGCTTTAATTGCCAATTGTATTGCTAAATGTATTATTGTTGTTGTATGTTTGTCGACAATAGATTTGTATCAGCGTCTGGATTGCACAAATGCTCCTATTAGTGAATGGTGAGTTGTATGCCTGAATAATATGAAAATAAATGTCGTGATCGTAGGTTTGGGTTAACCCTAATAAGGCTGGGCTATTTGAAGTCTTACTACGGCCGGGGGGGGGGGGCATTATGGCCCCCCCCCCCCCCCCCCTCCGCGAAAATTTGCACGCATGTCAAGTGAAGTGTATAGAACAATATGATAATTTCAATTTTATGAAAAAAAATCCTTCATTCGCATATTTATGGTAATTTATGCAAATAACGTCATAAAATCACATTTTTACCCATAAATCCTATATTATTCATATTTAAGCATTCTTTTTAACTACATATATTCATTAGACCATTTGGAACAATAATACGACAAATAAAAATTGGAAGAGCCAGCTTATTCCTTATGTTATCTCTTGTTTTGATAATTTCTTATGTATTTCATTGTTTTTTTAACTTATTTATGTTATTGTTTTTTTTTGTTTTCATTTCTTCCTACAATTCAACTATTTAGACTCCCAAAACAACCACCTAAACTTTAAACAAGACCCAATAACCAATGTTTGATCTATTTTTAGGAAAAATTACATTTCCATATGTTTTGTACACAAATCACAAAAATTAGCGATTTTCGGGCTGACATGCAAAGACAAAAGGTCACGTGATCTTGTAACTATAGGTCCGATTTTTTTTTTTTTTTTTTTTTTTTTAAGATGCGCAAGACTCTAAAGAAAAAAGTCAGCGAGCGGCGAGGCGCCATCCATATGCGTTCTCGAACAATCAGAAAAATCGTTAAAGGAAATAAAAAAGACGAGATATTTGTATCTTTTTTTGGCAAAATCGCAGCATCTTTGGATGGATGAACGTGATATTAATCATTATATGGTCCAATGTCTAGGAGGTATCACGAAAGAATAGGAATGCTATGCCGGTTAAAGCTTATCTGCCGTAGTTTACAGGAGGGATTAGACCGCTTTGCAAGGTCACTGGACAGGTGGTTATCTCATCAACTCAGCTCTCAGTTAACATAAGAAAAAGAGGATCATGGGGGACCAATGGTCACCGATTAGGCATTGTTTGTTATATAGAGGGCGCAAGTAGCTACCAGTAGTGCAGTGGGCCTTTAAGAGAATTGGTATCATAATATATTACATGTACATACATATGCATTACTAAATGAAGAATTTAAAGAATCATATGCATGATATAAACATTATTTAATGAAAGTGGTTGCAGGTGCTTTCATTGAAAAACCATGTTACTTGGCAGCGCATGATTTCGGATTTGTTATCCTGATAATCTCCTACAAGATGATGAAAATGTTGAGATAACTAATTGTTCACTTTCGCAATAGCATCGAGAATTTATTGAATTCTAGTTTTCAACAAAGCAGTACAAATTGATTGACCTAAGAATAAAACGAATGTACTCACATAAAACAAATGGTGTGTTTATAATGGTCGTGTGTGTATGTAGCTAACTCGTGATCATTGTCTTTCCTGGTGTTTCTTACCTAGGGGTCAATGGTCATTGTCCTGAATCGAATCCATGCCCTTCTTCATTACACTATGATGGTACGGCTGTCAAGGGTGTGGTCTTTGACGGATCATCAACAATAACAGCAGAGGATCCTAAGATAGTTTTTTGCAAAACACCAGATGCGGGTAAACACAATTTAATGACAGTATCAACCTACTACTCATAATAACAATATTCCGAATTGTATAACACACATCGTATTTTTCTCTATAATGATTTAAAAAATAGTAATGATAATAATAAGAAGAACATGTATTTTAGCCTTATTTGTTTTTATACTATTCTTCGGAAGGGCACTGCAATCATATCATTACCCCGGCTTTAATCGAGCTACCATTAAAGGAACTTAACCATTAAAGGGAATGTCTTCCTACCGTGTACCCATTTACCTCACCTGGGTGGTATGTGGAAGATGTAGATTAATATCTTGCCAAAAGACTATCGGTTTCCAAAGTATAAATCAATACAAATTAACCTGACCTAGATTTTTGAAAACTTAGTTAAAGTTTGATAATTGTCATCACAAATCTAAATTGGAAAGTCATTTGGGTAACGTCTCCGCATTTTGATAGAGACATTTACATAAACTTCAACAAAAATTAATAACATAGGTGTCGTGGTTTAGCTTATACGCCCCCAGGCAGGTTCAGTGCTCGATCCCCCCCTCCGCGGCACTAATGTCCTTTGGGACGGCCTGAATCTACACTGTCGCTCTCAATAAATGGGTACTTGTTATAAAATAATTTCACAAATCCCACCAGTGCCGCATGGTAACTGGGCTATTTATTAATCTTGGTTTAAATAGTATGATGCGTTAACCGACGCTATTTCTTCGAAATACAGAAAAAGTTGTTAATGAAATGACTTGAAACATTGCTAGCATACAAACAAAATACCGAAGTGCACTGGAATCGACTAAGGCACCAAGCTATTCTAGAGTGCATTTGAAAACGGGTTAGCAATTTACATCGGGGAATTGTGGGATTATTGGCGATAGCGAGAATTATGACCATACTTTCTAGGCGTCTTGAGCATCTCCGGGAAAGGATACGCTCGCGATATAAATGTATACATTTTCATTTTTAATTTTATTATTATTTAGTAAGTAGGTTTGCTAATAAATAATTATATTATTCATTATTTAATTTATTTATTTATTTATTTATTTGTTTAGTGTAGTACTTTGTCATGACAATTAACATAGCGCTACCATTCACCGACATGAAATTTGACAACGTGTTTAGAATACAGCCTCCCTACCTATTAACTCCGGTAGTCTTTTTTTAGTGCACAGTGTATAATAATACGAAACATATTATAGATAGGTACGCTAAAATAAATCAAGAAAGCATACTAAGTTTGGCCTGTGTCCCAAACATGACATGGCCAGGTGTATGAGTGTCTGTCCGCGCACGCGCGCGCGTGTGTTGTGTCTGTTCGTGTAACCTTGTTTTCAAACACACTTTAATCAGCATTAAATTAATGATGTACATTGTGAGTCAAAAAAAAGTTTACACCTAGAAAATTGCTAATTATTTTTTAAATCGTCTATGAACAGTAAATTGTTATACATCTTATGAAAGAGTGTTTTATCCCAAATAATTTGGTATCATTTTTGTGTGGTATGTGTTCACGCTTGGATGAACAGGAGGCATTGTTTGCGACAGTGCAAAAACCGACTTGCGCCAAATTTGCTTACGTGATGTTTAAATAAAGCAATTGGGATTCGGGTTTTAAATCGGTTTTTCAGATCCAAATAACATCCCTAACAAAATTAATCATGCCACACATATCAAATATCAATTTTCAACGAACATGTGTGTGCATGTGTGACTTTGCTTCTGCAAAAAGCATATGCGATGCATTTCATTTGATACATTCAATTCATTCTCTCACTCCGCTAATCCCAACATAATACATGATGTAGGCATCACTTTGGCGCAAGTCCATTTTTGCACTCTCGCAAACAATGCCTCCTGTTCATCCAAGCGTGAACACATGCCACACAAAATGTTACCAGATGATTTGAGATAAAACACTTTTTCATAAGATGTATAATTATTTACTGTTTATAGATGATTTTTTTTAATAATTAGCAATTTTCCAGGTGTAAACTTTTGTTTGACTCACACGGTATAGGCCCATCCACAAATTTATGATAGTTTCCATGATTCTTTCTTATGCCTTATTGCAATGACGTCCTCCGTCATTGCCTTGTTTTCGTTCACATTCTGCCCCATTAATATACTTATCCTCCTTATCCTTATCGTCCGGAATCCCATTCGTTTTGCACGTAGTGTTTGTTATTCCTAGTTAGGTACTTTCCTCAAGTCCTTTTCCTTTCAAATTTCGTAGGCATCATCTCTGGCATCTCATCAAGGTCACCTACTTTTTCGATTTTCGAAATCACTCATGCATAAACGTCCAGGCGCCATTTCGTCCGTTTCTGGCCCAATTTAAGGCCTTTCTATCTTCCTTCCTATCTCCACTATCCTAGATCCTACAAACTTCTAACAAATTCCTCTAGATAGTATAAGAGATGTTCTTTAATCTGCGACGTATAGCCTGTCCTTCGAAATGCCATCTTCATACTCAAAATTCAAATCTGAAACCGACTCCGTCAACAATCTCTCAAATTCTTGAAAAATTGACCCCTAAATAATCTAAAACTGCCATAACTTTCTCATATAATGTCTGTTTTGTATTCAAATCTCACAGTATCTTTATCTCATAATTGCACAGAGCCATGCATAATTTCAAGCTCCAATGGCTTTGCACAACATAAATAGCGCCCTCTAAAGTTCTGGGAATTGGCTTTCTTTCTGTGGCCGTATCTCCATTATGGCTTGGCAAACCCGTACCCTTTTTTGGATTTAGATACTTGAAGATATGCCCTTTCCAGCCATATACAAAATTATATACCCTAATACTGACCGACTATCAGAAAAATGCCCTCCAAATTCGCCATTTTCAAGAGAATTCCAAAATAACTTCAACTTGCTCTAAAACGGCGATCTTTATACCTACATCAATGAAACTTGGCAGACGTCCTCCGTCATTGCCTTGTTTTCGTTCACATTCTGCCCCATTAATATACTTATCCTCCTTATCCTTATCGTCCGGAATCCCATTCGTTTTGCACGTAGTGTTTGTTATTCCTAGTTAGGTACTTTCCTCAAGTCCTTTTCCTTTCAAATTTCGTAGGCATCATCTCTGGCATCTCATCAAGGTCACCTACTTTTTCGATTTTCGAAATCACTCATGCATAAACGTCCAGGCGCCATTTCGTCCGTTTCTGGCCCAATTTAAGGCCTTTCTATCTTCCTTCCTATCTCCACTATCCTAGATCCTACAAACTTCTAACAAATTCCTCTAGATAGTATAAGAGATGTTCTTTAATCTGCGACGTATAGCCTGTCCTTCGAAATGCCATCTTCATACTCAAAATTCAAATCTGAAACCGACTCCGTCAACAATCTCTCAAATTCTTGAAAAATTGACCCCTAAATAATCTAAAACTGCCATAACTTTCTCATATAATGTCTGTTTTGTATTCAAATCTCACAGTATCTTTATCTCATAATTGCACAGAGCCATGCATAATTTCAAGCTCCAATGGCTTTGCACAACATAAATAGCGCCCTCTAAAGTTCTGGGAATTGGCTTTCTTTCTGTGGCCGTATCTCCATTATGGCTTGGCAAACCCGTACCCTTTTTTGGATTTAGATACTTGAAGATATGCCCTTTCCAGCCATATACAAAATTATATACCCTAATACTGACCGACTATCAGAAAAATGCCCTCCAAATTCGCCATTTTCAAGAGAATTCCAAAATAACTTCAGCTTGCTCTAAAACGGCGATCTTTATACCTACATCAATGAAACTTGGCAGACGTCCTCCGTCATTGCCTTGTTTTCGTTCACATTCTGCCCCATTAATATACTTATCCTCCTTATCCTTATCGTCCGGAATCCCATTCGTTTTGCACGTAGTGTTTGTTATTCCTAGTTAGGTACTTTCCTCAAGTCCTTTTCCTTTCAAATTTCGTAGGCATCATCTCTGGCATCTCATCAAGGTCACCTACTTTTTCGATTTTCGAAATCACTCATGCATAAACGTCCAGGCGCCATTTCGTCCGTTTCTGGCCCAATTTAAGGCCTTTCTATCTTCCTTCCTATCTCCACTATCCTAGATCCTACAAACTTCTAACAAATTCCTCTAGATAGTATAAGAGATGTTCTTTAATCTGCGACGTATAGCCTGTCCTTCGAAATGCCATCTTCATACTCAAAATTCAAATCTGAAACCGACTCCGTCAACAATCTCTCAAATTCTTGAAAAATTGACCCCTAAATAATCTAAAACTGCCATAACTTTCTCATATAATGTCTGTTTTGTATTCAAATCTCACAGTATCTTTATCTCATAATTGCACAGAGCCATGCATAATTTCAAGCTCCAATGGCTTTGCACAACATAAATAGCGCCCTCTAAAGTTCTGGGAATTGGCTTTCTTTCTGTGGCCGTATCTCCATTATGGCTTGGCAAACCCGTACCCTTTTTTGGATTTAGATACTTGAAGATATGCCCTTTCCAGCCATATACAAAATTATATACCCTAATACTGACCGACTATCAGAAAAATGCCCTCCAAATTCGCCATTTTCAAGAGAATTCCAAAATAACTTCAACTTGCTCTAAAACGGCGATCTTTATACCTACATCAATGAAACTTGGCAGACATATGTATCCATATACGTGGCAACTGTTTGCTAAGTTTGGTAAAATTCAAATATGTCAGCGCAAAGTTATCGCCAAAAATGATGAATTTACTACGCATTACGTAATAGCGCGTTCAATGCGTGCAATACATTGCGCGCAGTTAACAATGGTGTCAAACTGACCGCAATGAAGGACCCTTTCGAATGATACCAAGTATAATATATGTTCACACAGAAAATTGTGAGTAAATCGCATTTGAACAAAGGTCACTACACGAATTCCGCCGAGTTTCCGCCCGAATCTAACACGTATCGTCTAAGACGTCATTTTTTCAGACTACTTTTCGCCCCCTAAACGTCCTTATTTTTCCTTGAAAATTTGCAGTGACATGCCGAGTTCCAATACGCAGGGCACCTCGTGGCCAGATTTTTGAAATTGGTCAAGGGGGCCATTTAAGACGCCATTTTGTCCTATAAATCTATTTTACATCACGTGTTTCGATAGGATTATCATAGAAAAAAGGAGAGTGGTTTACAATAACAACCATGAAATTTTCTTTTTAATGATACCAAATACGGCCCATAAAGAGACATAAAGAGAGAGAGAAAAACAATTTAACTCCGGTCATAATACAGATCCTGTACGTTTTCCGCCCATGCATTACACGCATTGTCTATGGTGCATATCGGGTTCACGCTTTTGGCCCCCAGAACGATCTTGATTGCAATGACGAACATGCACCAAATCCCATTGGTTTTTGCACGCAGTGCTTGCGAGCCCTTTCTAGGTTCTTTCCCCTAACCCAATTTCTTTCAAACTTCGTAGGCATAGTCACTATCATCCCATCAAGGTCACTGTTGAGGCCTTTCTTTCGCCCTACCTATCTCCAATATCACAGAAGCTACAGACTTCGCACAAATTGCTCTGGATAGTCCGAGAGAAGCTCTTTCGTTTGAAACGTAGAAACATGGCGTCATTGCACGCACATCGTTGTGACACGATTGCATTTCTAGTGTTCAGAATACTTTTGTTCACCTAACCCCTGTCGCAATGGAGGAACATGCATGGGTTCTCCTGGTCATACACCAGCCTACGCATGTCAGTGTGATCTGGGATACGATGACACAGATTGTGGTAAGTACCAGGATGAGTTACTTCTGTTCTTCTTCTTCTTCTTTGGGTTAAGTCTACCTCCTTCACAGTTGAAGATTTTTGTAGACTGATGAGTGTGTGTGTGTGTGTGCTTACGAGAGCAAGGTACATGGTGCAACGACATAAACAGCTTCAAAACACGAAATTCAAGTCGCCATAGAAACATTTATGAATATAGTACTGGTGTATTGACTATGTCCACCAAAAAATGTAATTATACAAATACAATCTCTTATTTCCTTTTTTTTTGTTCATTGGTTTGTTTGTGCTCCTCGCAGATGTTTCTGTACAACTGCTTATCGTCAACCCAGATAAGACCGGACTCTGGGTTGCAAATATTAGTGACTTCGTATTCTCGAGTTTCATAGAGCTCGGGGGCTCTGCCAGGATCGGAAGTATATATTTTGATGACGGAGCTAACGCACTCTTTTGGGAAAACCTTACGACTCCTCACTGGAGTATCCTTCCGAAACAGATGGCTTTCGACATTTTGATGGTTAAGTTAGGAATGCCAAACAACACACTCATCTCCGATAGACAGGAAGGTATGGTTGCTAGAAATATTATCTTCTAGTGACAAAATTCAAAATTACAATTTGTATTGAGAAGTACCTTTTGTGAAATCGTCTAGATTTATAGTTGTGATCAACATTTAAGACAATTATTTGCTATATAGGTCAGCATAATTCTACTCCCGTTTCTCACATCTATTCATCTGTCTGTCTTGTTTACTTTTTGTTTGTGTTTCAGTCCTGTTGCTCGTAGTATATTCCTGTTCCTCTTGTTTATATCCATTATTTAGTAGTCAGTAGATTTTATTGTACTTATTTATGTTTATATTTTCTCAGTTGTTTACTTAGTTTAGTTTGTAAGCATTTAAATGTACGCATTATTCTTATCTGACGGGTTTGTTCTTTTAGAACATACTCATACGCTACTCATGAGGGACCTTAAATCCACAAGCCTTGCTTTCAACCAAGGTCACCTCATCTTTCTATTGTAGCGCCATATTCTGTTCACTTGTTATATTCATGTCATATTTGTAATGTGTGTTATGAAAGAAATGTATGACTAGAAACTGGTAATCTAACAGATGGCCATCGGACAAGTTTTAGGTCAGCTGCATATCGGGTGATTTATAAAAATACAAATACAACCACCTCCATAGCAGCTGGGATATACCAGAGATTCGCCGGAAAAATAACGATGTTTTAATGACGTCACTATATGGACCAACACTGCCCAAGCAGACGACATCCCATAGAGAATGAAGATAATTGCAAAGCTATTATTTGTCAAATAATAATGAGTTTAGTGTATATAAATGTAATGGCATGTCAAACCATTCAAAATGGGATATGACCCGATTCTGATAACTAAAATATTTTGCTTGTAAATACACAGGATTGGGGTTAATTAACAATCAAAGAAACCAGACTTTCAAATTGAAAACCCCCTGGAATGATATTAAGGACGGCATTTGTTCCCTCTTGAAACGCCTAACATACCCCGATGTGTGCAGCTGAATATACAATGGCGTCTTATTTTGTTTACAAGCGACAGATTCCTTTATTTTTGTATCGCTGCATTTGTCATCAAAATAAAACCATGCGCGGGGTTAAGGGTGAGGCAATAGATTATACATTTAGCCTGACGGTAGTGAAGTAAGAGAAAGGACTCAAGAAAAGATGAAAACACAGGCACTGAAAATGTGTGAGATGTCATGGGGCATCGTCTGCTTGTGCAAGTCATGTCCTTACTGTGATCTCACACATCTCAGCAGCGTTCGGAGAGCTCTTCCGGTGCTATGCCGGGCCTGTATTTAAGCGTTTTGTAATTTATAATAATCGTTACTTCGAATATTTCCAAGCATTAAATTTTGATAACCTTGTCGAATCAAAGTTTCAACTTTGCAATAATGAAAATAAATTGAGTTTTTAAAATCAATGAATATCAACTTTAATCGTTCTTTCTAACGTTTGTATTCCTCTTATTCTTACAGCAGATATTAGAAAGTTAAAATAGTAAGAGTTAGAAAATATAATTAATCATCTGATATTCGAAGCTATTCATGGATCGCTGGGCTCATGGACAAGTACATCCCCTTTAATAATGATTATCTGAAAGTCTACTCAATCTCAATACCCTTCTATAATTCGAAACCCTATGAGCATAATTACTCAAAGTGAATTTGGTATCAATCAGGGTTTTGTTTTAATCAATAGAAAACAAACAACTTTAAGACATCTGGCCGTCTCATGGACCGTGATATTGTACGTGTTATAAAAACGGATTGTTTATAAACTAAGGGGCATATTTGCCTAAGTTGACCTCTTATTTTATGCTCTTTATACATGGTCATGATGTACCAGCCTTATCTCCTTGCCTCACCATGGACGTGAAGAAGCAGAGGCTTTACTGGTCAAGTGTTAACTATGGATATAGGCGGCAAACCGTAGAAGGAGAAGAAGCCTTGAAAGGAATCGTTTACGATTTAGGCTGGATACCTGGAATCGTGAAGCCCTATCAATGTGTAATTGATCAACAACGGAGGTAACTTTTTCCAATATAGATGTATATAAACCCCTAAATAGTGTTTAGAAACTCGTGTATGGTTGATTGTATATCTCTTGTCATAGCATAATCTTCGCTAGTTTAATATCATCAAGAACTTGGTATTATTCATATTTAAAATGATACCCCATTTCTTTTGATTTTTCGATCATGCAATGTGCAGTAGATCAAACTTAGGGACAAAGGCAAAAGTGAAAAGTTGCAAAATATGCTGCTCTTGTTCGATTATGGATTCAAATCGCTCTATTGCCTAGGCCTTCTCGACAGTTGTGAAGCTAACAAGATGCTTCAGAAAGTTGAGGAATAAACAGTAGCGAAATGACTGACACGTCCGTTTGCATCATTTTCAAACGTACAGTGTATAAAGTAGGTGGTTTGACCATAGCGTACTAACACTAAAACCGCTTGAGGAGGAGAGCAATACGCAACGTTTACAATTAAAGTGCGGTGCACTGTGTAGATAGTACTTCCATCTTTAGTGAAAGTGCGTTGCACTGTGTAGATAGTATTACATTTTTGATCAATGATATCCTGTTCAGTGATTGGTCAACAAAGCATCACGCGGCCAATTTCACACTTTTTTCATTCAAGTTCATATTCGAGCATTTGAATTCGCGCAATTGACACTCGCAACGTTGAATCAGCTTTCAAATTCAAAATCTGTTATTCAAATTCACTACCCTTGCAATCAATTGTTAAATCCGGACATTAAAATGTTAACTAAGAACGTACATTTCGTGTAAAGAGTATTCAAAATCATCTAATGCCGGCTACAGTTCCTCGTTGGTCATTCAAATTGGTAAATGAGCAAGCATGTTTGAAAGTGCATTGAAAGTGCGAGGCCAGCCGCGGCCTGGCCTCTCACTGTAAACGCACACAATTGCGGGGCCGGGCCAGGCGGCGCAATTGGCCGCGCATTTGGTGCGTTTTCAATGAGAAAAAGCGGGGCCGGGCCGCGGTCTGGCCCTGCGTGCGTTTACAGTGAGAAAAAGCGGGGCCAGGCCGCGGCCTGCCCGCGGCCGAGACTACCTCCAGAGCAGGGCCAAATGCGCGGCCAGTTTGGCCTCGCATTTGGCCTTTTGCGCGTTTACAGTGCGAGGCCAGGCCGCGGCCTGGCCCGGCCTTTTACTCACTGTAACAGGGGGTCATAGAGAATTAGCGAGAAAGGGCGTGATAGGGACAGAGAAATAGAGAGAGAGAGGAACAAAAACACATAACTGGCATATTTACATCATACAAAAGAACAATTTCGTTGAAAAAAAATGTTCATTAAAGTTTGTGGAAATGCGTTTCAAAGTAGTTGGATTTTTAAAGAAATTAAAGGATAATGCATTCCGCAGTAATGTTGCAGACAGCACCTCAAAATCACTAGTTTTTGTTTTAAAACTCTATCATTGTTTCCACTTAGAACGTGTATATTGAAAGAAAGTTGTAGTACGAGATATTCATGTTTATATATAATTAGCGATATGATAATCAACTACAATCAAAAGGCAACAAATATTGTTAGGTAATCACAGAACATTAACTAAACTGTGGAAACTACATTGTGCAACAGTGATAAATAATAATTAAAAGTAATCTATTAAAAAAAAATATATCAAAATTTCCATTTTATCTGTAACCCCTCTCAAAATTATACCAAATTAAATGTATGTAGTAGGAAATTGATCACCAAAAAATGAAATTTAATGCCAAACAGGCTCATCGTGAGCGCCTCGTTAATGTGAATGCACGAAGTAGGAAACTGTACGCACATTCGTGAATTAAATTTCACCGAAGATGAATAAGAGTGCCGATAAATTAAATTGATTGCTCGGATTTTAAATTTGAATGTCCGAATAGACCATTTCGTAGTTAGCACATGGGCCAAATGACCCCAAATATCCACAGATCTTTTACTCATGGAAAAGTCCCACTTTGTTTATTTTAGAATAATCAATCCCAAAGTCATGCATGTACTTCATGGAAAACTTTTGTTTGCCCTCTTGTATCATATAATGTACCGTAGGTGTACACATGAGTAATGCTTACATAACATGAGCACGTATTTATCTTGGTGGGTTTTACAATTTTATCACAAATTACCTTTATATGCCCATGCGCAGATAGTATTTACGAGATGGCTTATTCACCTGCCAGCGACCTCTATGTGTATTTGAATGCACGTTCATGAATTCGAATAAAACAAGTGTGAAATTTGCCGCAAAAACCTATACTATAGTGCAACGAATTTTTCTTCTCCCATAAATGATGGGCGAACTGTCTTTCATCACGTGATTTACTTTTAGCCAATCGTAGAACAAGATTCTTAGTATGTGCAATATAATAATCGTCATCTGCTTTGTGGGACAAGGCGTTGGGTCGAGTTTAACAAAGCGAAATTCTAGACCTCTGTCTAAGTAACAGTATGCTACCTTTACACTATGTTCCCGGCGGCCACGGCAGCACCGGTTTGCCTAAAGCGTAGTGTGCCGTGGGATTTAGTCCAGTTTTATCTCTGGATTCAAGTTTTGTTAGGTCTTGCAAAGTTTTCTCACGGTCTACCACGGTATCCGTGACGGGCTGTGGGTAAAAGGGGATGCTGAGTCCCGGAGGCTCTAAGGCGCACTACGGTTCGGCCCGCGTTCTTCCATGGATGCCAGAAAGTCCCCTTACGGTCCGTCACGTTTTGATGCGGTTCCTCACGTTTCTCACGTTCTGATCAAGGTCACGTTTTTCACATTCTGTCAAGGCTTTCTACGGATAAAACATGGACGCCGAGCAGCTTTGGAACACGTTTGTGCCCACGGTATAAAAAGAAGGCCTCTCAAGCAAAAACAATCATTTTATCCTGAGATTTCGACGAGACAACATGATAAATGCCCAAGATGAAGAAGATTTATTGTTTGCATGTTTGATGGGTGTATACATCCAGTCTTTGCGTCTGCAAGAAGAAGGCCAGCAGCAGTTGCATAGTGGGAAGGCCAGAGTAAAGCAGACAGGAAGGAGGTGGATGAAAAGGCCAAGATCCATGTGAGTGCGCGCAAATGGTTATAGGAAGACAGCAGCAGTTTGGCCACTACTCATTATTCCTCAGAGAGCTCCCCACCAAAGATGTCAACGGCTTCCACAACAAGCTGAGGATGCCTCCAGAGCTCTTCGATGACATCCTGGGAAGAGTAACACCAGCCATCGATAGACAAGACATACAGTTCCGCTCTGCGCTCCTACTAGCAGGTGCATCTTCTTCAACCTCATCAGCCTCAGGTTTAGGTTCCAGTTCAGGGACCGGGTCAGCAGCAGCAGCACGCTCCTCTCCATCTTGCGGCGGTGCAGGACTGGGGAGGGGGGTTCGTATGTCTTGGCTTCTTCGGTGGCATAGCTTGGCCTTCTTCTTTTCTTCAAAGCTTGGTCTTCTCTCTCCGTATGGTAGATGCAGTAATGTGTCGTCGATTGCTCACACTCGAATAAAGCTCGGGCCCGGGTTTTGCGCCGTGCCCGACCGTAGTAGAACGCAACGCGCTGTAGCGCATCGGGCCGTAAACCGTCACACGCCGAGACGCGCCATGGTTGAACGCGACGAAACGGCTATCATACACCCTATCTTGGCGTGAGAACCGTGACTAAACATGCACTAAACGCGGCAGAACGTGACAAAACTTGAAAGAACCGTGAGATGCCGGGGAATACACAGGGTTCCCGTCCCAGTACGGACCGCATCCATGTTTCGTTACGGTCTATTACGTACTGTCACGTTTTGTTGCGTGTCCGTTTTACTACGGCCTATTAGGTTTCTCATTGCACCGTGACTGCCGTGGCAAATTCGTTGACAGTTTAAAAATCTGGCCCGGCATCCACGGCAATCACGGCCTGTCACGTTTGCCCGCCCATACGGTCCCCGCGTTGTCTGAAGTTCATCCCGTTTCGTATACGGTGCCCTGAAACGTGGTTGCCGTCGCCGCCGGGAACATAGAGTGTAAACGTAGCAGTAGCAGATCCAGCGCAAAGGGACCGGTACAGCAAGCACTTGAAAAGTGCTCTTAAGTGTCGTCGTTAGAATGTATTTTGAGTTTTTATGTAGGAAAAGTCAAGGTCTTTATGTTTTTTTCCTTCGGGCGGGGAAGGGGAAAGAAGTATAGCCCACCTCCGGTGATTCAACAGATTAATGATATATATTGCGTCCTCTGTGGTGAACAGAATATACTGGCCTCTCTCATTTCCCTCAAAATATTTGGGTAATTACTACACTATACCAGGTTGTCGCCAAGATGTTCTACGAAAAGTGTAGTGGACTCTTACTCTACAGGGGTCGTGACTTTTTCACTATCTTTCTTTCTATCAAATTAAGCAAAAAGCACTTGTTGAACAAGCAGACTTATTATTGATTTAGCAAGAACATTTGGAGTTAGCCAGCACTTTTTAATTTCATGTTTTAGAAGAGGTTTGACGCAAAGTCGTGTTTAGAATAATTAGAATACCATGTACTTTAAAATTTTACATGACACTTGATAACATTGAAACGAATTGGTGTTCCAAATAATATATTCCTTTTCTCCACAGATATTTATATACCATCGGGTATCTGGGAGTCAAACCGAGTCAAACGATTACTCGATTTCATCTAGACAGTTTGCATTCCGAAACGATTTCATCAAATCTAGACATGGCTGCAGTTAACGGATTGACAATAGATGAAAAAGGTAAAAAAAATAACATATTGACAGGAGTTGACCCCGAGGACACTCACATTTTCCCTTGAAATTTAGTAATTTTCACTCAAATGTAAATAAATTGCGTTCCAATATATGCGAATGTTAAAATTGGGAGTTAAGAATGAGAATTGTCAAATTCTCCTTCAAGGCCAAGAGGCTGTCCCCCCAAAAAACACCAATTTAGCCCAAAATATATGACCCCCTTTAATGATTTTGAACATCATAGCATGCTTCAATATCAAGATATAAATTGATATTAATGGTGCAAACAAGAGATTCGTACTTTATAATATAATTCAGTATGATATAATTTGTCATATAACCTGCGGGTTAGGATAAGTTGATATCGTAATAAATCCCATTCGATTTTATCTT
The DNA here is from genome assembly GCA_035222895.1 of Strongylocentrotus droebachiensis. Classification (NCBI taxonomy): domain Eukaryota; kingdom Metazoa; phylum Echinodermata; class Echinoidea; order Camarodonta; family Strongylocentrotidae; genus Strongylocentrotus; species Strongylocentrotus droebachiensis. The sequence continues at coordinate 102,110 of JAVYIG010005013.1, forward strand.
CTTTTCGATCTCATATCTTCATGTAGTATACAGAATCAAGAATGAAATACATTTACTAAAAGCCTACAGGGAACACTATTTTATTTGAAATAACAGAAAATACCAATAATTGTGTAAAATGTTATGATAAATTACCAATTATCAATGACACATTTTCAGTTCAACATGAGTCCAGAATCTGACCAATTAAATGTTTGTTAATCTCCACCACCGCGATCTCCCCTTAATACTTGCTGCAAGCCGAATATAACATAATCCCCTAATCTCTTCGCCCGACTGGGCATACCGATATGTACAGATTCTTAGATCGCGTCATCTTCGGTTTTCGGCAGGTAGGGGGTGGAAGAGATCGTGATCGTGAAATAAGATAACCGTCCAGATTCAGGACTAGCTAAACATTTTCTCATTCGAATTTCTTTAAAATGCTAAAAGCATGGGCAATAAAAGATGAACACTAATACTATGTCCCTTTTGCAGCCATTGTCGAATTCTGTAGAACTTTGCAGGAATTATAAACACAAGTCCTATCTATGAAAACTATACGTTAGCAGCGTCCTGATATTCAAATTATGCAAAGAACCCATTTACCTTCTAGACTTCATACATAACACTATTGATTGTCGGACTGACATCTTTTTTTCTTTGGTAATATCTTACATACAATGAGCCGTAACAGGTAGATGAGCATTTGTCTACCTCAATAACCCACTACTTGTAATGGCCAAAATTAAACTGATTGAATCTTTGTGCAACACAAAACGTACGACCATTCGGTAAAAGGGTCTGAAAATCAGACTATTACTTAGGTGATTGCAATCACCTAAGTCGATTCGACAACTAATGGTCTTTTTTCCCCACTTAAAGACATTTTCAAGCCCTTTGGTTTTGAGGGAAGTTCTAATTTAGTATTGTCTTTACAAAAAGGGTTATTAATTTCACCATATCCTTTTGCTTAAATATAAACTCTAGTTCTGGTAAAAAAAAAGAAAATTAATTCTCACAGAATCAAACGAAACTTACACTGGATGTTCAATATTACGAATAAATGACATGTGCCAAACAATTTTGGAAGAAAATGTATACTGGCTGAGTAATGAGCTTATAAAGACAAGGAAATCAAGGTAGTACTAGCCCCGACGCGCCCGACACCATGTGTGTTGTCCCATATATAGCTTTCTGTGTACAGTGCTTGTTACTTTACCAAGACTGGGCATAATTATGATTTTGATGACTCCAGAACCTTGCAGTGCACACCAATACTTACATGCTACATGATCAACTGTTTCTGATCCATTTCACACCTTTTCTTTCACAATGCATTCGCATTACCAGAACTCACCTTTATCTTTAACATCATGGATAATTATTATTTTTGCTAAGAGTTACCAAAAATGTACAAACATGAAATGTAAGATATTCCTCGGTAAAATGTCTTCCCCCCCCCCCCTCCCCTTTTTGTCTTCTATTTGGTTAGGCAGGAAAACAAAAAATTTGAACTTCACAAACATACCTTAAATACTTGTTCGACTGCTATTTTAATGTGTTTCTTTTACAAATCACGCATTTATATTACTAAAAGCATTACCAAAAAATGATGAATACCTTGAACCTAATGGAGCAATTTACAAATTGGTGCTCCATTTTACCAAAGCCATTGTGTTTAGCCTAAGAACATATGGATTGTATTTTTGTGCTAGGAGCTCTATGAAGGATATGAGCATAAGTTTGGGTTTAAACGATTATTTTCTTTTTTTCTTACGCAGGAGAACAACTTTTTTGGACATCAAAGTACATCATTTACTTGTTTGACTTGAAGACTGGCGTTGGACCATTCACATTACTAAACCTAGAAAGTTTGGAAATGTATCCTTGTAGCATATTCTTTGTATCTGGGTGGCTTGTTTGGTATGATCGGAAGCAGGATCGGGTTTGTGCTGCAAAAGCTAAAGTAGATGCTAAAATCAAATTATGTCGTTTTACCACTAATGATGGCAAGTCCAACCGTTTATCTGCGGCAAATGTAAAATACTTGGCCCTGCGACGAACATAAGTTTCCCACTTGCCTTTTGAATGTTTTGGGAGAGTGCAGCTAGGGACTGGCGGTGATTTTACACCATCAGTTAAAAACAGTCAATGATACCCTGGATGCAAACATAAACTCTCGTTAAATCAAGACTGCGATCATACTACAAGTGCATCCAATGTACTTTTTAATGTTTCTATATTAAAAGAGTCAGTCACTGAGTTTAAATTAACATTAAATTGTGAACAGCACCAGAAACACAAGACAGGTTTCTCGTTGTGGGCTGTTAATTCTCCACAAACACACCCACATACATACACGCACACGCGAAAAGAGGCACAAACGCCCACACTCTTTAATACAGTCATTATCTTTTCCGTAAACCAGACATTAAAGGATATCAACAATCCTAATAGTTTTGAAATCTCAACATTCATTGTACACAAAAAAAAAAACAGACGCGTTCTCCGCGGATTCGACGGACGAGCCTGACTTAAATGAATGCATGCGAACGATGTGAAATCATTAGTAGGAACACTCCCTAAAGAGTGGGATTTGGTGCACATTTGAATGCGGGCTGAAAGGTAAAGACCAATTTTGGAAACGCCGCCTCTCAAAAAATGAAATGGAAGATCTTATTACCAATCATGTGAAAGAATATGTTTTGACTAATACGTCATACGTGATGATATAAGTTTTGCCGAGAAACCGCCTACTAATTGATGTCGCGTAGTCCCATATACATCTTTCTGTGTACAGTGCTTGTAACTTTATCAAGACTGTGCCAAATTGCTTATCATTTCGATGATTTCAGAACCTTGCAGTAGACACCAATACATCTGCATCTTGTGAACATATTCTAGCAAACTATTACCATACAGATATATCCAATTTACCCGTACCAAATAGGATGTATTATCTTTCTTTAACAAATCTTAAGAAAGTTCTGAAGACAATGGGTGGTATCCTCATAGGTTAAGCCGGGACTAAGTCCAGACTAAACAAGAATTTTAGTTCATACTTCTATGGAATGCTAGATGTCATCTTCCTCCTTCAATATTCATGACAAAGATAATCTACTATAGACTTTGTTGAAATTCAGTTCATACTCATATTATCTTTTTCTTCCCATTTCATTGCAAAATTAATTATTTGGACACTTTTCATTGAAGGATTAAAAATAATCTGTAAAGGGTAATTGAGTTGGCAACTCCATAAAAGTGTGGACTAACTAAGTACGCGCTAACTTAGTACGCGCTACCGGAATACCGCCCCTTACCTTTATATTTTATCTATAAATGCGTAAATAAATGACATTGGTAACATGTAGTATTGTAAAGCGCTAAAAGAATTAATTTGCTATGATCATGACGTGTCGTAAATATTGAACAAGTTCAAAGATTACTAGTAATTTCAATTAATCATTTTTTTTTTTTTTTTTTTTTTTTTTTACAAACTCTACTTCTTCCTATCAGGCGCGGATCTACGGGGGGGTTTAGGGGGTTTAAACCCCCCCCCCCTTGGGCGGCCCCCCCCCCCCCAAAAAAAAGGAAAAAAAAAAAAGAAAGAAAGAAAAAAGAACGCACGCTGTAGAGAGAAACCCTTTCAAGTGCAAATATTGTGAGAAGATATTCAACTCATCTGGTAACTTAACCAAAAACATGATAACTCTGGATATAACTGTGTATTAAACTGTTACTTGATTTAAAAAAAAGACGTTATCATGCACTGATTTTTATGGTCTCCATTGTGTTAATAGATGCCAGGAAAACATCATTTACGGGGTTCAAATAAACACCCCAAAAAAATCAGCTCGCCGCTTCGCGGCTCGTTGACGATGCTCCGCATCGTCATTATTTTGGTCAAACCCCCCCCCCCCTTAGCAAAAAGCTAGATCCGCCCCTGCCTATAATTACTATTAATTGTTCTTAAGATATTTGTTCCTTTTATTTCGCCTTGCTAACAAAGAATGAGTATTTATGTTTTATCTAATGATAGTAACACTTTTCATGAATTAAGAATACTTTACTGCTTATCTAAAATTTCTGCATACGAGTCAATTAGAATAATAAAGTTTACCGCTTATCTCACTTTCTCATTGAAATTAATTTCTACTATAAGTAATTTATAGGCCTATATTTGATGCTTATACTTGTTTTTGTTTTTGTTTTTTTACCAATTTGCTATAGATGATAATGGCATTTCTGTGATAGTAGCTTTCTCACTTCTTGTCATGTTTCTGTGTTTTGCAAATGATTCAATGATTGGGGTAATCTTTTTTTCTTTATTTTTCCAGAGAAAAAAGGGTGAATACACATTTTAATATTTGATAACTGACTTGGATGGTATTAAGTTTCTTTCAGAATACGTTGTACGTTCCCTTAATGTTCGTGGAAGTGTCGTGGTCAAGTGGAAACTTCTCAAGACTCTATAGATCAAATGGTTCGTTACACTACTGTCCTCTGGCAAAGCGTTAAACTACATTTGCCACATTCCATCCAGGTGAGGTTGATGGGTACCTGGTAGGAATTCCTTCAAATGCTACAGCGCCATAATATCAGCCATGCTTAATGCAGGGGGTGATAATTGTGGAGCGCCGGGAGTGTCAAATCTGACAGACATGAGCGCTATCCACAAAAAAAAACCCACTAATTAATTATTATAAAGGGAGAAATAAGACAATCAGAGAAGCAGAAATGAATTTTGACATATCTTTTTTTTTAAACAATGTTGCTAGACATAGCACATCTGTATCACTTGAAAGCATATTGATTCCATGTTATGAAAAGCAAGAAACTGTTTCATACAGCTCGTGGTTTTTTCACAGTTACCATTCGTGTTAGGGTTTGGTTTTTTTTACTAGGACGCACTGTACTACTGTAAATATAATCGAGGATGTTATAACGAGTAATAATTGTCGATGAAATGCTTTTATCATTGTTATTTTTATTTTCCTATGTAATTGCTACGAATGGGGGAAATTACCACAAATGTCTACATAACATATTGTGTAAGCATCGTATATTATAAATTAGTATTGACTTAATTAATGTCAAGTAATCAAGCAAGTCAAGCAAACTATTTCATATCAATATATTGTTAGCTCCGTAACTGTATGGTGAAGTTTTTCCTTAGTATTCTAACAGTTAAAGCTAAAGTTGAGGGCTGGTCATGCAATTGCATTGTGAAAGAAACGGTGTGGAATCGATCAGAAAAGATTGATCACCTAGCATAATACATGTAAGTATTGGTGTGTACTGCAAGGTTCTGGAATCATCAAAAGAAATTTGGCCCGGTCTTCGTAAAGTTACAAGCACTGTACACATAAAGATAAATATGGGACAAGACGAACATGTGGCATAAAAATTCGTCCCGATTGTTATGCTGTTACATGGCATATTTAGAATATAAAGGCATTTGAAGAGTCATACTGTTCAGGAAACATGTTTTATCTGATGTTCTTCCACACTTGTATAATAACAATGATAACTCTCACAGATAATTGTTCACCTCTTCCCAGAACTTAACCTTCTCTTTAAGTATGTTTTTCATTGGTATGCATCATGTGAGGCAGATTGTAATATATAATGTGATGCGCTACATAGTTGCAATATTATTATCATCATTATTAATATTATTAAAATAATGCTGATGATGATAATGATGATGATGATGACGATAATCATTATAATTAATATTATTATTATTTTTATTTCTATTATCAATAATGTTGTTATCATCATCATCATCATCATAATCATCATTCTTGTTATAGTTGTTGTTGCTGTTGTTGTTGTTATCATCTGGTTTCTAGATCGGTTTATATATTTTAATATGTGTGATTGCTAATCTAATTTAACTTGAACTGACAAATAATTATTAGGCCATAAATCATGCTGCTTTTGACCTTTCACGATCGACCTTTGATTGAATTTAGCGTTCATATGACAGGCAACATGACAGGAAGACGACCGAATCTAACAATTTATTGTTCACTGATTTTATTATATTCATCAATAAGTTATCCAGTATCAAAGGGATGATGCGGTGGTACCCTAGCTCCCCCCTCCCGCATTGAAGAACCGAACAATAACAAAATTAAAATAATAATGTTGAGATACGTCACCCACCCCTCCCCCTCTCCCCTCTCCCCTGTCTGTGAACGCCGATCATCTGACCATGCTCTCTCCACCTATCAAATGAAAAATATAAGTCAATCAAATTCAATTCAATTTGTATTCTTCAATGGAAATTTGCTTTGCTCGCATTTTACATACATTTTTACGTAACATAATATATTACAATTATTACAGATATTGATATCATGAAATTGGATGCACTAACGATTTAAAAGGAAGGTCTGAATTGGGAGACTAGCCTCAACTTGTGCAGGGGAAAGTGTGTATAAAAACAGTTTGGAGAGAAGGTAGTTTTTATGTCAGACCGATTTTTAGAACTCAGAAGGACCTGGGAGGATGATGCTCGGGAGCATTATCAAAGCCAAAGGGCAAGAACCAGTATAAATGTGAATTAAATGTAACGGTAATTAGGTTGTGGCAAGTAAATACATTGTATATCACCTTCATGTTTCTTGTTAATAAACACCAGTCATATAAAAATCGTTGTTTGATAACTCCTTGTGTGCTCACTATGCACGGGCCTTGCGTGAGCATTACTTTAGGTTTGACTTAACCTATGCCATGGAATCTTTAAATTCCCCCATTTGCTTATAAAAGAATTCCCCAAAGTTATAACAATACAATAAATGTGACAATGTATATAAACAAAAATAGTATCAAGTACTTTCGTTGACATCTTTAAAGGTAAAAAAGTGAGCATTTGAAAAGAAAGGGTCATATTGAAACAGAGAGAGAGAGAGAGAAAGAGTTTGAGAGAGAAAGTTAGAGAGAGAAAGAGCGAGAGAGAGAGAGAGAGAGAGGGGGGGGTAACTTTCCCGATAAATCTTATCCCGTCCATCTTGTGCCACCAAGTTGTGCCACCCCTTAGTTAAACGTGATTGTAGAGGGACAGAAACACCGGTGGAGAGAGGAAGTGAGACAGTCGCAGAGAGAGAGAGAGAGAGATATAGAGAGAGGAGGTTTGAAATTCCCGATAAATCGTGTTCCGTTCACCTCAAGGTGTGATCCCCAACTCCCCCATAATGATACAGATCCATTACCTTATATGGAAGAGAATGACATAGGCCTAGATAGTTGATGCGGCGAGAGATTGATAGAGAGAGAGAAGGAGAAAGAGAGAAAGAGAGAGAGGGGAGAAATAGAAATAGAAGGAGAGAGAGAAAGAGAAAGAGAGGGAGAGAGAGATAGAAACCTTTTTAATGATTTTCAAGTTCCATAATATTTTAATAATCATAAATTATGGGGGGGGGTTGTATGGGGGCATCCTTGCATTATCCGACTTTATTCATGACAAATGTCCACTTTATCACACAAAGCGCTCTAGCTGTGTATGCAATGCCTATATATATCTCATGACATGGCCCATTGAGCTGAATGTATGTGTATTACAACTGAAACCGCTCTGACAATTCAATTTATCGTCAAAGGGTTCGTGTACGTACTGGAACCCATTTAATATTTGCGCTTACGTGCGATACAATCAGTCCAAAATGGCAGGCAATGATGAGCTGCACATCGTTTTTAACTTCTTTGAGAAGGTCTCCAAACCTCCCGAACAAGACTCGTATGAAGATGGCATGAAGTACATTTATGAATGGGTCAGGAAACAGCCGAGTTTTGTTCTTGGTCAGGTGCACAGGAACCTGGATCAATCGAATGGTAAGTTGGTGCAAACTCACATCTCACTCACATATTCATACGCACATGGTCATTCTACATGTACGTATGCATGAACGAACGACTGAAACGTACCAGATCATGTTATATTCATTCAAACACCGTTCTTTACGTTCTAGTTATTTACATGTCTATTTATTTATTTATTTCTGCATGGCTCAAAAGTTTACATAGTACGATCATGACCATCACGGTAGTAAACACTTGGAGATTACGATCATTATACGTTTGCAATTATATATAAAACAGAAGAATACAGAGGTATGACAGTATAAGCGCTTGAGAGATTGCCACACCAAAACGATCTATTTATTGAAAGTGGTGGAAATAGAACAAAAACAAAAGGTTCAGCTACTACTAAGCTAACTTAGCTACTATTAAAGGTAATATGTCTCATTTGCAGGCCAAAAAAAGTTCCAACGGCATTTGAAAGATAATACATATTTAGAACTTCCCTAAAAAAGGGGGGGGGGCTTGGAAATGTGTTCTAAGTGGGAAAATAACGACTATTACTTGTCGAATCGACTTAAGAGCTATAGAGCCAGTAAGTAATAGTCTGCTTTTCAGACCATTATACCGAATGGTCGTACTTGTTATGATGCGCAAAGATTCAATCAGTTTAATGTTGGCCATTACCAGAAGTGGGTTATTGATGTAGACAAATGCTCATGTACCCTTTACAGCTCATTTATGTTTGTTATTACCATGTTATTTCCTTGCATAATTTGAATATTAGGACACTGCTAATGTTTAAATTTCACAGATAGGATATACATGACGTATTCACAATTCCTGCAATTAAAGTTCTACAGAATTTGATGTTGGCTGCAAAAGGAACATTGTATCTTTAAACTTCTGCTCCACAATTAACAGATTAAAACAAAATTAAACAAGTAAAATAACTGAAACATGGCATTTTTAATGCCAAGTTTTAAGGACAAATATTAGAAAAAGTTAAGAAATGTATACGAAAGAAGAATGAGAAAGAATAGAACGAAATAGTCCTGCTATTTAATCTCCAACAATTAACATAAATATGTAACAAAAATATGAAGAAGAAAAAAAGTGATCAAGACTAGCAGGCACAAACCAGCCAAAAAGCCCTTGTCAATCGTTGTGTATGTAATACCATGGACCGACTACGTAGAAGGTCCATGGTATTACACTGTGAGACAACAATAGGATCTGTACTAATGTTAGCCGCCTCCACGACAGTCAGAGACTATCTAGGCTCTGTTAGAGGCTTTATGAAAGGTGGTAGAGCACTAGAGCGTCCAATTAGAGTCTGTGCTTGCAAACTAATCGAGACTACGGTTAATGCAAATACCAGTCTGGTCATTGTCTGCCGGAGGGAAGTGGGTCCAAGGTACAACACTGTCCCTGATTATCCCACGGATAATACCATTGACAAATGCTTTACCCCCCCCCCCCCCCCCATTGTCCCTCCCGTATACACGCTCGTGCTATTAAGTACTTTAATAACTTGTCATTAGAAAGGCGTCAGCATGATCACAATCAACACTACCAATGTCATGCACAATATTCTACTTAATTTTTAACCTTTGTGCCCTTAGCCGAACTGACAAACCATTCAAGGAATAACTTTCTACCAGGTATCCACTTGCTACACCTCGGTTGAGGAACTTGCTTGGGGGTGGCAAATTTAGATTTTAAATTTAAATCTAGTTAGAACACACAGTTTTTTTAACCAGCAACCTTGACAACTTGGTCAGTATGACGTCACACTTCGGTACTCTAAAAATATCCGAATGTTTGATTATAGGATCATACAAGTACGTGAACTATGTTGGATTCAACAATGGAGACTTTCATGCATTTCGACAAGGACCACCCCCTCCTGAATGGATTGAAGTCGGCACGAAAGGCCTCGGTGGAAGAGAACTACGAGTTTGCTACCCAGGTATGGATCTTTTTTTTTTCTTCTCTCTCTCTCTCTCTCTCTTACTCTTTCTCTGTCTCTCGCTGTATGTATGTCTCTCTCTGTCTCTCTCTCTCTCTCTCTGACTTTCCCCTTCTATCTCACTCCTTCCCCTCTCTCTGTCTTTCTCTTTCTCCCTCCCTCACTCCCCCTCTCCTCATTTCCCCTCTTTCTCTCTCCTCCTCTTTAAACAGACAGTGGCGGGTTCAGGAATCCAGGCCGACCTCTCTTTTGTTTATCTATTTGTTAGATTAAAAAAAAAAAAAAAAAAAAAAAAAAAAAAAAAATCTTTCTTAGTTGTTGTTAATAATGAATATAAACAATTCAAATGGCTTTTATAAGACCAAATGTGGAGTGAAAAGACAAACTTGGTGTCAATTTGTGTAAAAGTACACATGGGAAATCAAAATGAACGATCACATAAATATGACATGTCCATATAGTTGCATAGAGTTAGGGAGTCTGGCACTGATATAACTAATGTGCGCGTGCCCTCCTCGAAAAAAAAAAGTCTGATTCATCTTAGGCATTAAGAAAAGTGAAACGTTGGTGTTGACGAAAAGTTATTCTCGCATCAGATTTCACAACATGAAGAATTATCAAAGGAATAGAATATTCGTCAATTTATTTTGTTATTGAAATCACCAATGTGTTGATTTGTTTTGCCTCCACCTCCTTCTTTTATAAATGGTAATTTTCATGTTTAAACATTACAGGAGGTTACGCAGAAGTGGCGACCACATCTGTTGAGCCCATGTGTACCACGCGAGCTAAGGATCAAGAAAAGTCTTACTATCTCCTTGTCAATTATAAGGTGGGTTAATTTCTAATTTCAATGAAAGAATATTCTCAAGAGAGCTTCTAGAAAGTGAATTAACATTGAAAAATAATTTGTCAAGCATTGATAAAGCATAAGATGGAAAAGCACACATCTTCGGGGAAAAATTGGTTTGGCAATTGAGGTGGGGGTCGTGATTCTCAGAATTCAAACCATTAAAGCCATACTGTACTAGAAGCACTACCGCAAATCACCTCTTGGGGCCTTCATGCGTAGAGATGTTCTTATTTCAGTTCCTTCGATTTGAGATCATTTTTGTTTCAGTTTAACCTTTTTTATCATTCCATTCTGATAGGACTCTGACATAGATGAGGCAAGTTACAGCGCTTTCGAAGCAGAATGGAAGGCTAAGACTGGAGCTGATATAGTAAGTGATGCATTCCCGACCGATATCAACAGGGGCGACATGGCTTTGTATAAAAGACGTCGACCCGGAATCACTCCTTTCGTTTATGTCCTCCGCGTCGAAATACTTCCGGGGGCATCTGCTGAGAATGTTATCCAGCTCCTGCCGATCCTGCGGGAGAAACTGACGGCTGGAGGGATCCCGTTCAGCGACGTTGGTGCCTACAGTATTTGCTACCTTTGTGACCCAGTCAAATGTTAAGCCTGCACCAGGAGCCTTTAGGTCATTCACTTTCGTAAATCACCACGTCCAACTTTTAATGTAATCCTTGTTTACATATCATTCAAAATTACTTATTATACTGTCTCTTCTTACGAAAGGTATAGCATATCACATGAAATGTCAATTTACATTTCATTCGTTGAAATCTATTCACCCCTCTTTTAGTTCTTATCTTGACGTTGGATATTTTAATAGCATATTCTCCCGATATGTCCTATTCTAAAATGATTGTATTGATAACTTTTCCGTCAAAAAGAAATACCAATCAGCGGGGTGTAGAGAGTGAGAGTTAAATCCTGTTACAAACATAACACCAGTCTTAAGGAGAGCAGTAACCTTCTCCATGTTGGCCATTTCAAATGGAAATAAATCTGAATCTGAATCTGAAATAATATGGCCCAACACCCCAACTGGGTCATGTTGCATACAATTTACCCCCCCCCCCCCCGATGGTACCTTTGCCACCAATATTAACCACCCTGCGTTTTGTGAAAACGTGTCCCTCCTTTGTTTCATAGACGTTGGCTATGTTGCAGTGGAAAACACTCCTATCCGTCCCGCTATCATTGCACTGTTGATCAAGGAGTTCTCTCCTGCTGTGAGACTGTTAGAGTACTCTGGTAATTGAGAGAATAATAATAATTATCTAAAAAAACACCTGGATGTTGTATAATCAATATTCATATATTTACCGAAGGTACATTTTTGATACACAGGTGAAATATTATTTTCAAGAGGGCATACAAAGGGTATTTGTGAAGCACATCCATGACTTTGGCAGTGATTATCCTAAATTGGACGAAGTGAGACGTCTCCATGCTTAACAGATCTGGGATTATTTGGGGGTCATGTACTATTATAAAAGCTAACTATGAACTGGTCCGTTAACAAATATGTCGTATATAGTATCAAGTTTATCTTCAAATCGATGTTGCGATTGAGAGAATGGAAATTATAATAATTGTTATTTCTCAACAAACTTTTGTGTAATGGATGTAACCTGTTTTGTAACCAAATCCTTCATTTATACTGGTATTTACCTCGCACGGTGTGATTTATTGTCGTAGAAATGCAGAAATCAATTAAATATAAGTACTGAAATATCCCTGGATTGAGATTTAAAGTTCGTTTTTACATCTTCCATATATTCATTTACAGAAAAGAGAAATGCATTTGAAATAAGAAATTTTACAGTTCATGTTTTTCTGTTAACCATTATAATAACGACATGTAAAGCTTGTGTAATGTTAACATGCTTTGATATTTGAAAAAGCAAATAATGAAACGCACACCTTGGTCGATTACCTCACAAACAAGGCAAACCGAAAAGTTTAATGATATTTTTAAAAAAAAGTTCAGTTAAGTTTATTTTACTTTCCACAACAATAAAGTTAAATAATTTTACAAATTAATAATATCGAAAAACAACAACTATGGTGAGCAACTGCAAGAAATCAAAATTAAATCGAATACGAAAGAAAAGTCGTCATACCAATATAAAGTCTTAATATTTTAGACAAAGAAGCATATTAAAACATGATGGAAAAAACGAATACTTATTATATTATCGTGGAGGGAGCCAACAAGAACACAGTTGAATAGTCTTAAATGCGTTAGCCCCCAACATATAATACAAATTAAATGTAGTGTTCACTTTTATACGATAACACTTGAATGAAAAATTTATAAGAAAACAAAATATAATGATAAACATGGTGCACAAATTATACATTTATATTTCACAAACATATGTACACAAAGAAAATAGGTCTCTACTATTTGTTTAGCTGATTTGGGTATTTATCAAACATATTTTGTTAAAGCTTGCGTTTAAATAATTGGAGTGACATTTGGAATTTAATTTAGTTTGGTAAAGAAAACGAGAGAAAAGAAACGAGAGAAAGATACGAGAGAAACGAGAAGAGACAAGGAAACGAGAGAAAGAAAGATTGGGAGTAATAAGGGAGTTTACAGATACAATCTGCGCATGGGCAGATAAAGGTCATTTGTACCAAAAAGGTAAAACCCACCAGAGATGAATACTGGATATGCGCTCACGAAAGTTATGTAACATTATTCATTTATGCACCAACGGTACATTCTAAGATACGCAGGTGGAAGTATTGCAATAAGAAATACAATGAAAATGCTGTTATTGCCTTTTTCTCAACTTTTAATTCTTCCGTTTGAGTTGGCTTATTTCCAACTTGACATATTATCAACATAGATAAGAAATCATATAGAAACATTTCTATAATTCCGTTCGAGTTTTAGCGGTAGCATATTTCCAACTTGACATACTATTAACATAGATATAAAATCATACAAAAACCATTTACATATTTCCGTTCGAGTTTTTGCGGTAGCATATTTCCAACTTGACATATTATTACATAACATAGATATGAAATCATATAAAACCATTTCCATAATTATTTGTTTGCAATGGCGGAAGGCGACAGACTGCGATTCCACAAATATGGGAACCCGAGGGTCACGGGTCACGTGACCAGCTGGGAAGACGGTGCTCTACCCAGCAGGCCCAGTTTCCTGGGCCATTGGTTCCCTACACAAGATCTGGTAATCGCAGCCTGTCCCCACCGTCGGTTCATGGCGCTCTTGGCCATTCCTCTCCTTGAGGCATACTGGAAATGATTATAGTTCAGGAACGAAACAAAAGAACAAAACCCTCTCATTTCGGAATACTAAGACTTCCGGAACAGAAGCTCCAGCCAATAAGCCAAAACCGGCCGACCCTGTCAATAATGTAGTCCAACCAACCATCACAATAATCAAGCCCAACAAACCATCCATGTCAATAAACGAGCCCAACCAACCATCCATGTCAATAAGCAAGCCCAACCAACCATCCATGTCAATAAGCAAGCCCAACCAACCATCCATGTCAATAACAAGCCCAACCAACCAACCATGTCAACAATCAAGCCCAACCAACCATCCATGTCAATAAGCAAGCCCAACCAACCATCCATGTCAATAAGCAAGCCCAACCAACCATCCATGTCAATAAGCAAGCCCAACCAACCATCCAAGTCAATAACAAGCCCAACCAACCATCCATGTCAATAATCAAGCCCAACCAACCAACCATGTCAATACAACAAGCCCAATTTCTTTCTTTCTTTCTTTTTTTTTTTTTTTTCTTTTTTTTTTCTTTCCACAATCTGCATTGATTTCCATGAATGTTGTAGCCTCAAAAGAACAAAATCACACAGTGATTAACAGATTGTGTACCATTAAAAAAAACAATAATGAAACATAATCAATTTGACAATCCCCCCTCAAAAAAAGAAAAACAAAACAACAAAAAACAACCTAGCAAATCTGATGTAGAAACCGAAGGAAAAAAAAACAAAAAACAAAAAAAAACAAAAAAAAAACAACAAACAAACAAACATGATGTCAATATCATAAAACAAGCCCAATTAACCATCAACCTTGTCCACTACTACAGCCCCATCGTGTCACTTATTCAAGCCCAAACTCTAAGGCAATGACATACGCAGAACTACCAGTCCGGGCAAGTACCACCCCGGTCTCCCTATATACACTTTCTCAATAAAGGACCGCCCCCTCCCCCTGACAACCTCCTACCCAATAATCATGAGCCTAATCCTGCCCGTCCACAAGTCAGCAAGGAATTGAGGGGAGGGAGGGAGGGAAAAACACGACCAACTCAAACGAAGTATTAGCTGAGAATGACCCATTGATTAGTAAAAATACACGTCGTGGGAAACACTTGCCTTGCGACCCCGATATGTATTACAAAAGCGCGCCTATCATTGATATTTACAAAACACGCGTGGTAAAGATTCGGCTTTGTGACCTCAATGTAGGTTACAAAGAGATGCGCCTATGTTTGATATTTGCCGACCTGCTGGGAAACATTCGGTTATTGACCTCAAAATCATTTTACAAAAGAGGCGCGCTATCGTGTGTAGTCACCGGCTTGCCGCATATTTCCGGCCTACACTATTGCATTCTATTACAATTGGGTTTATTTTGATAACATCAAAATAAACGTATTGCAATAAGAAATACAGTGTGTCTCTAAAAAAAGTAAACCCAACTTCAACGGCAAATTTTCAGAAAACTATAAAATATTTACACATTATTTTTTCATGGTTAGATAGTCCAATAAGTCCTCTGTCCAATTATATCACTTAGGTTATCTGACGCTCATGCATGACTGAGCATGATTCAACTTAGTGAACTGGTGTCAAATCATCACTGTGGCAAGTTATTTCTTGCTATTGTCATGCATTCAGGGCCTATTTGAAGTTAAATGTTTGTCACATGTTAGGCCTATGATTAAATCATCACTGTGGCAAGTTATTTCTTGCTATTGTCATGCATTCAGGGCCTATTTGAAGTTAAATGTTTGTCACATGTTAGGCCTATGATTACATAACAACTTCAGCAAAGGTTGTTCCTAACACAGGCACACTTTACATGCTTTCCAAACATGGTACAGTTGACAATTGAGCAGAGAGTATTCCTGGTAACTCGATACCAGGAAACAAGAAGTTTCGTGGAAGTTCAAGATGCTTTTCGGGTGCAGTTCCCCGAGAGGCAGCCTCCAACAAAAAGAGCCATCTGGTACAATGTGAGAAAGTATGCTGATCACGGAACCAGTTTGAACAGGAATAAAGGACACTCTGGCAACAGACGAACTGGGAGGTCTGCTGAAAACATCCAAGTGGTAAGAGAGGCCATCCAAGCCAACCCACGCATAAGCACCAGGAGAAATGATACTGGAATACCACGCGCAACTTTTAACAGAATAGCAAGACTGGATTTGCATCTCCATCCATATCATGTTCATGTTCAGCACCAACTTCTACCAGCTGATTTTCCCAGACGACTTCGATTTTCACAATGGTTTGTGAACCGGTGCAACCGAGATCGACAGTTCCTCCAGTTTTTTACCATCGGGGATGAAGCAACGTTTTCCATGGATGGAATGGTAAACACCCACAATGAGCACGAGTATGCTGAACTCCATCATCCACCGGGATATGCTTTTAATAAGAACATGAGCAGGGAGAAAGTGAGTGTCTGGATTGGTCTTTGTGGCAATGGTTCATTGGTGGGACCTTACTTTTTTGAAGGCAACATCAATGGCAGGGCGTACCTTGACATGCTGAACAATTTTATTGTGCCTGAGATGGAACAGATCTTCCCCCGACAACGACGTGGAGCATTCCGCGGGGCCTGGTGGGCTCAGGATGGGGCCCCAGCCCACAGACTTATTGCTGTGAGGAATCGTTTGACTGAACTCTTTGGCAATCGCATCATTGCTCTTCATTTCCCAGTTGAGTGGCCTGCACGTTCACCAGATCTGACACCATGCGATTTCTTTCTTTGGGGGTATCTTAAAGGAAAAGTGTTCCAAACCCCACCGGCCACAATTCAGGAGCTGAGGCAACAGATAACAGGTGAAGTGAACCGATTACGACAAGATCAGGGAATGATCAGGCGTGCTGTCAGGGACATGAGGAGGCGTTGCGAGCTTTGCATCGAAAGGAATGGCGGTCATGTCGAGGGTACACATCCCTAAGCTATGCTCGTAAGAAATCAGACATTTCCTATGTCATTTGATTGATGAACTTCCAATCAAAGTGCAATTCTAACTTGCCACAGTGATGATTTCACACCCATTCACTAAGTTGAATCATGCTCAGTCATGCATGAGAGTTACATAACCTACGTGGTATCATTGGACAGAGGACTTATTGGACTATCTAACCATAAAAAATAATGTGTAAATATTTTATAGTTTTCTGAAAATTTGCCGTTGAAGTTGGGTTTACTTTTTTTAGAGACACACTGTACAATGAAAATGCTGTTATTGCTTTTTTCTCAACTTTTAATTCTTCCGTTTGAGTTGGCTTATTTCCAACTTGACATATTATCAACATAGATAAGAAATCATATAGAAACATTTCTATAATTCCGTTCGAGTTTTAGCGGTAGCATATTTCCAACTTGACATACTATTAACATAGATATAAAATCATACAAAAACCATTTACATATTTCCGTTCGAGTTTTTGCGGTAGCATATTTCCAACTTGACATATTATTACATAACATAGATATGAAATCATATAAAACCATTTCCATAATTATTTGTTTGCAATGGCGGAAGGCGACAGACTGCGATTCCACAAATATGGGAACCCGAGGGTCACGGGTCACGTGACCAGCTGGGAAGACGGTGCTCTACCCAGCAGGCCCAGTTTCCTGGGCCATTGGTTCCCTACACAAGATCTGGTAATCGCAGCCTGTCCCCACCGTCGGTTCATGGCGCTCTTGGCCATTCCTCTCCTTGAGGCATACTGGAAATGATTATAGTTCAGGAACGAAACAAAAGAACAAACTCCAAATCCCAACAACCCAATTTTTTTTTTTTTTTTTTTTTTTTTTTTTGCCTAGCGAAATAGAACCTGGGCATGTGGCAAAATTTATGCACGGCTAACAAAAATAACAAACAATCAACTTTGCGTTATTTTTGTGGCTTTATTAACATTTTGAGATGGACGCTTATTTTGCACATTTTGATTTTCTGGGTGTCATAACAAAATAACACAGATATATTGAATCATAAAAAATGCTTACAAATGCTAGGGCCCCCCGTCTATGAAATCGAGTGATGCCAAGGCTAAACTTATATACATTAAGTCATTATATCAGCCCCCCGCCTATAAAATCGAGTGATGCCTAAAGTCATAGAAAATAGATGTATATATATCCAGCCTCTCCGCCTGTAAGATCGGATGATGCCTAAGATTAAAGCGTGACACCCTGAGTTTGAAAATGGTAGGTACAACTAGGTCCCCCCCGCATTCAAATCGAATGGGGGCCGGAAAACTAAGAATTGACATGCGAACAAATTCGACTGAATATACATTGGCAACCCCTCGCATGTAAAAATTGAGTGGGGTCGAAAATTATTGGATGACAATATTGATCAATAAACTTATCAGTACCATGAGATTAGTGATTTACCCATACAAACCGGGTAGGGGCGAAACCCAATGGAAAATTCCCCTACGGCCCACCGTCTTTGTGCACGACGCTTGATGTGCGACCAGGCCAAATGCCCCCGGCTCTGCATTAACTTCTAAATCACTGACCAATTTATTACATAACCCTATCCGTACCTTTCATACCTGAAACCCTAAATCCTTTCGTACTAATACGTATACCTTGGCTACTTCGAACCACCAGCAATATTTAATTATGCCACTAATATACTAAAAATACTTTTATTGGTGGAGATAATGGGGAGGTGGTGGGAATGTTTCAGACTCCGTACATTTTCCTTCTTGTCCATTCAAATGAAAGCCATAACTAGAATGAAAGCCCCTTCGTGCTATTTGTAATTTGCTGGCGGTATTTTCCGCGCTTGCTTGATAAGCGTACATACGCTTGTACATTTCCTTCCAATGTAATACAAAGTATTACATTTCCTAGCGCGTGAATTTCCCTCAAAAATGTAAACAACCTCTTGACCTACATTTTGTCAGCCTGTCAATAACCCATTTTAAATCGTAATCTACTCTTTAAATTTCAATATACTCCTGATTGCCCGCAATAAAACAAAGGGCATGCACAAAATAAGTTTCAAAGATTAAGAGCAAATCGAACCGCTGACGCAAAGTTCTCCATGAGAAGATCACATCCCTCATCAGACAGATGCACGCCATCTCTGTGAAAATACCAGTGTTCTTGGACATTGAAATTGTGGCCTATGAATGATCCACTACACATACGCCGGACCTCCGTCTGGCATACTTGTTGACACCTTTCCGCACATCATTGATGACGACCTGCGACGTGACGTGTACATCATGACCATATAGTAATACAGGCGAGTAAGATGCTTGAAAATGAAATGTAGCATTGCGGCAACAATGACCGCGCTGTATTCAGTGCTTCATCCACCGCTTGTCGACAGTCCTTTGCAAAATAACGCACCAAGTCGTTCGAGCCCGCATGGATGATTAGCTCCGATGGAGAAGGACCGAACCCCACTTGGCCCTGTAATTGACGCGGGAAATCGCGTATAGCGACGCCCCTCCTCGCCCGTGCCATCCCAGCTAACACAAAAACATTATAAGAACATCATGATAATGTTTGGCTAAACGTTTGGGAGATGTTTTGTTCAAATGTTAAAATCATATGAAAATGTATGGTCTTGTGATTATCAAGAAAACGTATTTATAACATTAGACACCAACATCAAAAAAACATTTAAAAAATATTTGTTTAACATTAAGCTTAAACATTATAACAACATCAATTTGATATTATCAAAAATGTTGATATAACATATTAATGATATTTTTCAAACATTTGAAGGAAATGTTATAAAAATGTCAGCCATCTATTTCTAAGACCATACATTTTGATGTCATTTTAACATTTCATAGAAACATTACAATATTGTTATTTTTAAATGTTTTTAATATGTTATTTTAGAAATGTTGATTAAATGTTGTAATGATATCTTATAAATGTTTAAAGGAAATGTTTTTAAAATGTGAGCCATCTTTTTCTAAGACCATACATTTTGATATCATTATAACATTTCAAAGAAACATTACAATATTGTTATTCTTAAATGTTTTTAATATGTTATTTTAGAAATGTTGATTAAATGTTGTAATGATATCATATTAATGTTTGATGGAAATGTTTTTAAAATGTGAGCCATCTATTTCTAAGACCATACATTTTGATATCATTTAAACATTTAATAAAAACATTTAAATGATGATATTCCAAAATGTTTTTAAAATATTAACTTAAAAATGTTAATGAAATGTTGTAATGATATCTTATAAATGTTTGAAGGAAATGTTTTTAAAATGTGAGCCATCTTTTTCTAAGACCATACATTTTTATATCATTATAACATTTCAAAGAAACATTACAATATTGTTATTCTTAAATGTTTTTAATATGTTATTTTAGAAATGTTGATTAAATGTTGTAATGATATCATATTAATGTTTGAAGGAAATGTTTTTAAAATGTGAGCCATCTATTTCTAAGACCATACATTTTGATATCATTTAAACATTTAATAGAAACATTTGAATGATGATATACCAAAATGTTTTTAAAATATTAACTTAGAAATGTTAATTAAATGTTGTAATGATATCTTATAAATGTTTGAAGGAAATGTTTTTAAAATGTGAGCCATCTTTTTCTAAGACCATACATTTTGATATCATTTAAACATTTAATAGAAACATTACAATATTGTTATTCTTAAATGTTTTTAATATGTTAATTTAGAAATGTTAATTAAATGTTGTAATGATATCATATTAATGTTTGAAGGAAATGTTTTTAAAATGTGAGCCATCTATTTCTAAGACCATACATTTTGATATCATTTAAACATTTACTACAAAACATTTGAACGATGATATCCCAAAATGTTTTTAAAATATTAACTTAGAAATGTTAATTAAATGTTGTAATGATATCATATCAATGTTTGAAGGAAATGTTTTTAAAATGTGAGCCATCTAATTCTAAGACCATACATTTTTATATCATTTAAACATTTAATAGAAACATTTGAATGATGATATCCCCAAATGATTTAAAAATATTATCTGGGAAATGTTGATAAGATGTTGTAATGATATCTTACAGATGTTTGAATGAAATGTTATAAAAATGTAAGCCATCTATTTCTAAGACCATATTTTGATATAATTTAAACATTTAATAGAAACATTACAATGTTGTTATGTGTAATGTTCTTTAAATGTTATTTTTAGAAATGTTCATTAAATGTCGCAATGACATTGAACAATTACATTTTTATAACATGTCTGCATTCATACATCTTCCAAATGCATACAATTGTGTTTCTAATATTTCAGTCTAAATTAATACATTAAACATAAAGTGAAAAAAGGAGTATTTAAATGCTTTAGTTAAAATAACATCATAAAAATCTTTTAATCATGACAAAATGTTGAAAACAATTTGAGTAATGAACAAGAATCATTCAAACGTAACGGAAGTTGGTAACTTCATATTCTAAGATACATACACAAGGGAAGATTTACCATAAACAATTATTTCTGTAATTAGTAGAAATAAGTAAATGTAGATCCAAAATTGTTGTCACAGAACAAGTAATTAAATCAAAGTGAAAGTACTTGTGTTCAGCATGCACCAAGGTAATGCCAATCATTTATAGTCCCATGTAGTAGGGAAACCGGGGAGAAATGGAACATTTTTCTTCACTTTAAAAATATTACCATCTGTAACGAAGCAATATTTGGACTAAACCAAGTACATGTATGTTTGTATATTAAAAGACTATACAGTGTATCCAGAAAAAAAAGAAACTGGATTTCATGGCAATTTTGTTTATGTCATGATAATAATTTCTGTAATGAGATGTACACGTGTGAAAGCTCGGTTTCTTATTTGATCCATAATCTATTATACATATTTCACGCATGATTGAATTTAACAAATTGAAAGAAGTGGTATCAAATTTCATTTGCACAAAAAATTGCAACTTTGAGTTAGTTTATAGGGTAGTAGAGATACTTATTTTGGAAAAAGAAACACATCACACACAAATTAATATTTTTCTCTTTTATACGACACTTCATGCATATAAAATGAAAAGATCCTCGATTTCTCCCAAATTACTAGATGTTGATTAAGAAGCCATTCAGCTTTCCTAATCTAGCAGCTGACAATGAACCAAATGCTCGAGTGAATTTACACATAACAATACAGTGTTTAAGTAGCCATGTTCAGGGGCTCTTTTAATGCTGTCTTGGAAGGGATGTGAACAGAAGGTTTGTGTGAATTCACTTACATGTAAGCATTACATGTAGATCCAATGTCAGCTGCTAAATCAGGAAAGCTAAAATGGCTTCTTACTCAATTGTCAGAAATCTAGCATATTTTCATTTTACTTCTTCTCAAGTGTACTTAATCGATTTTTAATGCAAAAGGTGTCATGTACAAGAGAAAATAATGATTTGTTTTTAATGTAATGTCTCTTTTTCAAAAAAAATTATATTTATTACCCTACTAACTTAAAGTTGCAATTGCTTTGTGTAAATTAAATTTTGGTACCCCCACTTTTTATTGGTTTAATGCAATCGTGCATAAAATATGAACACGTTATGCATCAAATAAAAGTAGAGCTTTTCATAAATGTATATCTCATCAAGGGAATTATTATTATGACAGAAAATTTCTGCCCTGAAATCTGGTTTCCTTTTTTCTGGGATGCATTGTAGATACATATGGCAGTTATAGATTGAATTCCCACAGCTTGACTTTTCATGTAATCATCAATTTTGCAAACCCTTAGTTTGGGGGTTAATTGGGCCACCTCGGGGTAAACTGGGAGACCCATAGGCGTACACTCAGACACAAAAAAAAGGATACCAATATTGCTCATTGCGTTATTAATGTCTCAGTTTACCCCAGATATTAAAAACAACTGAAATTGATGGCCATACTTTTAATTCTACCTTGCCATCAAAAAATCTTGTATTAAATCATTTAATCACCTCAGAGGATAATCACTTTCACAAGGGGTATCCACTTGCTTGGGAGATTCCATGACATTTGCTCTGGCTACACTTGCTCCAATGGAAAGTCTGCATATTAAGCCAAACATGGACCCTAAACCCAAACCTAACACTAATCTTAATCCTTATCCTCCTATTTTTCTTAACCAAAAAACCTATCACAACCAGAACCCTAACCCTATCCCTTTGGAGAAAATAAGACGAGCAATTGGTCGCAGGAGCAAATGTCAGATCACCTGTTAGGAACCGCAAAAAACAAATCTGAATAAATGTTTAAAATCAGTAATAAAATTAGCGAAAATAAGTCGCTTATCCTGTACTTGTGTGCAAAAGTTTACAGTGGTTTTGGGCATATTTTTTAACGGCATTGAGTGAAGCCTTTTGACTTATGTAAACAAATTTAACATTGTCTTCATATTCATTAAGATAATGGAGTGTCCCACTGAACTTCCAGTCTCCCCTACACATATTATATTATTATTATCATGGGTTTTCAGTTTACAGCAAGGAAACATGAGGAACCGCTCTTAATGAGGTTTCACTGATAGCCTGATAACAAGGTGAAGATCTTGTAATAAGGTTACTGTGTAGGCTCTATAAACTATATAACAAGCATACATAATTTATGTACATGTATATGATTACAAAGGTAATATATCAAAAAAGATTGCATATAAAGAGCCAAAGTACTACAGCTGCACCTCTAGCATCAGCATTACATTTTTCATCTACATGTACATGTATACCATCTTAACATGCCTGCAACGCAGTAGACACAGTGTTTTAGGACTTTTTCTTTTGAGTCTTGCACAATTTTTTTGTCCAAATTCGCGACGTCCACACATGCGGTTCCGAAGTTGCGCACGTCAGACCAATAATTGCTCAAAAACATGACTTCATGTACAATTCCAATACAATTTTTTTTTTCAGCCAAAATTCATAAATGTATATTATTCTTGCCTTTACTGATTAAAATCAATCGATTCCATGCTGTTTATGATTGTAAAAGTGTCATTGACAAATTCCATCTAAAAAAAACAATAAAAAACAAAAATTGTAAAACAAAGAAAATAGTAAGAAAAACAAACAATAAAACACATACGGTAAGAAAAACTTTGATACCAATTTTTGTTTAAAGAACATTTGATCAGAGTCTTACAGAGAGTGCCTATACACAAAATTGGCTGTATCGGTAGAGCAAAATTCAGAACTTAAGCATTAATCAGCATAATCAATTGATTATTGAATCAATGAAATTGACTACCGGTATAAAGTTTTGACATTACTTTGTGGGTGACGTGCATGCACACTTTTATGGCGAATGCGCGGTTGACCGTCGAGGTCTTATGGTGGAGATCCACCCATCAGCTGTGAGATGGGTAAGACTTGGCTTTTTAGGGTTAACAGTTGAATACCAACAACTAATTCTGGTAACTATGGCTTTGATAATAGTACATGTAACAATGGCATATAATGGATTATAACTTTAAAAATAAATGATAAATTATCAAAATGCATTCTGCAATATAATTTGTACTATTACATGTGTTATTATTGTTATTATTATTATTATCATATCACTTGATGGCTAATAATAATAACAATAATAATAATAATAATAATAATATGTTGCAATTAAGGAACATATTGCAAATTATGAAAGTAATCAAATGTTTTGTCCCATTTTTTCCACAGCTTATCCACTTGACTGCTATTGGCTTAAAACGAGTTCATACCCCCTGTGCTACAGCATTTTTGTACTGTACAAAACCTGACAAAAACTGTACACTGTACACATCAAAAGCAAGATTTTTTGGAAGAGCGCCATCTACTGTTCAAGACCTGTATAACATCATTGCAGTGTTAATTACACAGTAGGGATGGCATTATGCAGTGCTACGGTCTTGAAAGTGCAATGCCCTAAGCACGTACATGTACGTGGTACGCACAGGCATGCAAGAGCGAGAACGCGTACATGTTTGTGGGTAGCAGTCAAGTGGTTAATAACTACAAAACAGTAATTAATAAGTACATTTCTAATCTTACTAAGAATGGTTCAAGTTGAGCTAATTAAAAATACTACTCTAGCCGAGGGCGTAGGTGCAATAAAGTGTAAACCCCCAAGTGTGTCTTTTAATAATATTTTTGGAAGTTTTCTAAAATGACATAAAGTTTTAAACAATAACCCCCCCCCCCAAAAAAAAAAAAAAAAAAAAAAAATCAATGCTTTTTTTAGACCAATATAGTGCTAACCAACAAGAAACAGTGTAAAAAGTGTTTCGCAATGTTAAGTAGTAACTCAAATTTAAATTTACTTTGAGTGAAATACACTGCCCTCTAAAAGTGTGGAGTCACCTGTAATAAGAACTGGTTTTTCACACTCACCAACATTTTATTTATCATCGCACTTGTGGTGCTGCACTAATTCAATACCAAAGTGAAGAGTAAACATTAGCCTTAAAGTTAGCACCAGTGTAACCGTTTCAGGAAGCCTCATGCAAGACCAACTTTAACCCTATCCTTACTGTGGGGGGGGGGGGGTGTCAATTCCCCCCCCCCCTCTCCGTACAAAATATGCGATTGCCTTTGTTAATGCATGAGTGCTTCCTGAAACAGTTTATAATGGTTACACTGGTGCCAACTCCAAGGCTGATGTTTACTCTTCACTTTGGTAAAGGTACTTAATCATTGCATTGCCACAAGTGTAATGATAAATAAAACTTGGGTGAAATCAGATCTGACTTAAGCTATGGTCACAAATCAGAGCAGCGACCGACCGATCAGTAGCCTGCTCGGTCGCTGCTGGAATTAGGCATCGCCCAGCGATTAGGTCTGTGCCCGGGCGGCGACCGCGCAGGCACCGAGTGAAAAGTGAGCAGACGCCGCCCAAATTTTAACTCCGCACTAAAACTTCAGCGGCGACCGAGCAATGCCCTAAAAACGAGCGGTGGCCTGGCAGAATTGGTTAAAAACTCGCCGCTCGGCTGCCGAGCAGGCTACTTTTGGGTAATGTGACCATAGCATAATGGAGGGTAGCATATTATACATGGAAACCTGATGAATCTCTGTCTACAACGAGCTACCTTTATGTTTTATCTAAACTGGTAATCATTTGAAAAAATTATCACTTCAGAAAAATTTAAATGAATACAGTGCTATCCTCCAATGACCAAAATTATAATTTAAATTCATATTTGTGCAACTCACTCCCTTTTAGACATAAATAATAAATTTACATACTTGTATCTTGAAAGTCAGATCCCTTGTGTTTTTTGCAAAATGGAATTCATTTTTTGGACAAATTATGCACTTTTCTTTACCAAACCATATCTGTCATGGGCGCCTCCAGAATGGAATGCATGCTGAACACAACACAACAAGTAACTCCCCCTCAATCCAAATTGCGTAACTTTTTAACGACAAGGTATTGAACAAAATTATCTTGGCAGGAGTGTTCCTATACTTATTGACTAACTTTTCTGTGAAGATATGATTGATCCACCAAGTGATGCATGAGGGAGCAAGCATTAAAGGGAAAATTGTCACTGTCACTTTTCAAAAGTCATACATAAAGGGTCATTTAGGGGATTCTGTAAAATCAGATTTTAGCGAATTTGGTTTCTGGTGCATGTTTTTGTGTTGTTGTTTATCATCCATTGCTTGACCCCCTTGCACCTATCGCAACACTTTTTTTCAATATTATTGTTGGGTGAGCAAAATTAACAATTTTTAAACCAAAATGTATCATTACAAGTTGTGTGAACTCAAGAGGTTGTAATCGCGTCATGCTTGGGTGAGCAAACTTTAAAAATAGTGTAAGAAAAGCTAAAATGTACTGTCAAAACAGCTTAAACATAACCATTGTGACTTTTGAAGAGTGAAATTTTGCCTGTTTGTCCACTTACCGGTATGCATTACTCAATGGAGCAATTTTATTTCTGGAGAAAAGTTAGTCAATAAATAGGAACACTCCTGCCAATTTATTTTGCTCAAATCCTTTTCTTTAAAAAGCTAGGCCATTTTGATTAAGGGGGAGTTACTTTTTTGTTGTGTTCAGATAATTGCTTGTTTTCAGGAGAAGAATATTTATTCATTTGCCTATTAATCAGTCGATTTCCTTTTTTTATAATTGTCAGAAGATGAAGAACAATCGAGAAAGCTGATGGAAATGGATGTAACTCATTTTTCACAAAAGTGTGGATTAACACTATATTGCACCCCCCCCCCCCCCCCTCTCAATTCCATGTCAAACTTTCTGTGGGATAAAATTTTAAAAAAAAACACACAGAGGTAGCATATCCAAAGTCCTGATTCACTCTGAGTCCAAGTCCAAGTCTGGAAGTGCTTATTTGCAGACTTCTGCCCATGTCTCTGAAAAATGAAGAAAAAAAAGATGGAAAAAAAAAAGAGTAATCACAATTTTTTTTGTCCAATTGAACATGTTTTAAACATTAAACATTCATTATACATGTGTGCAGGGCTCTGATCAAGGGCATAAAAGTGTTACATATGAGGTGAATTTTAAAAGTCAATTATAGACTGTGGCAACATTATTTTTGTAATCTGCAAACATTATGCAACACATAGCTAAAAAATCAGACCTTAACAAATTGCCGTTAAGCTGCAATCAGTAGCCA
Source organism: Strongylocentrotus droebachiensis (assembly GCA_035222895.1). Lineage (NCBI taxonomy): Eukaryota > Metazoa > Echinodermata > Echinoidea > Camarodonta > Strongylocentrotidae > Strongylocentrotus > Strongylocentrotus droebachiensis. Next base: position 129,609 of record JAVYIG010005013.1, read on the forward strand.
AATATCACATCATCAAAAATGTTACGTACATAACTCGGTGTCCACTTCATGCTGATATTTCTCTTATAATTTAAATTTTTCTCAACAAAGTACATGAGATGTTAAAACATACCCTAAACAAAACTTAAAACCATTGCCATATCAACTTTTTTCAATTTAGTTATTAGAATTTGGCCAAAACAAATATGGACACCGAGTTATGTACAGTACATCTTATTCTCTAGATGCTTTCTCTTTGCCTTATTGTCAGATATGGTTTTGCATTAGTCTAATATCGACTTCAATTGAAGGAATGATGTGTTTCCTGAATGAAACATAATTTGCAATGTGTAAATAGTTTGTAAACTACTATTTCAGGACTGAAATGTTAGATTTCTGTACTTAATCGTACATAACTGTGGACACCAAAAGTAAGTAGTTTTACATTCAAATTATAACTTCTTGTTCCTTAAATTCAATAAATGTTTGTTTAAATGAAAATGCAGAAGGGTGCAATTCATGCTGACAGAAATAAATTGATTCATTTATGATAATTTATTTCAAATTGTGATTGGTAGTAACGTACATAACTCGGTGTCTTTTCATAACGGTGTCTTAGTTATGTACATGACATGAAAAGCTCAAACTGCAATATTTTGTAATATTCTTCTCACCAAATCAGACGTGTGTATGTCTTATACATTGTTTACTACCTTACCATAACAAATAACTAAATATAGGTGGTCTTATTGAAGAAAAAAAAACATGGTGTACGTACATAACTCGTCACGTACATAACTCGGTGTCCATTCATTGTTGATTAAATCACACATACAAGTTAAAATGGGGAATCCAATGTTATCAGTGCTCTTCATTCACCTATATACACCATTGCATTATCATTTTGAAAGAATACAATAAGTTTTTGTATAGATTATGTTGCATGGTTTGTTCATAACTGCAGGACACCAAACATTTTCCATTTTCAGAAATCTGAATATTTTTAAAACCATGACCCAGAATGAAATGATCTGATTAGAAATCAAAGATAAAGTGAAACTAAACATTATAACATTGCAAGCTTGTAAATAAATCAATTATTTATACACCATTCTTCAGTTAGTAAGATTTGAAATTTGCAGGACACCAAAGTTATGTACATATCACAAAAATTGTATCACGTGTAAATGGAATAAGAAAGTAAAATAATAGGAATTAACTCAACAGAAATGTTAATTATTACATAGATTCTACATCAAGATAAAAAAAAATCACAAGTTTTGCATCCCATTAGTAAAAATATGGTATCCAATTAGTGCATGTTTTGAATGTAACGTTAAAAGTGCTGAAAATAGGCCTTTTTTCATCATAAAATTGCTCTAAAATCTTTAATTTGAACTCAATGAAGCTGAAAACTTGTTTGGAGCTTCCCCCAATGGTACTTTCTAATATAAAAATGCTAATTTGTGTCTGGGTCTCATGGTTTTGGATAATTGAACAATTTCCCAGTGTTCAATCTACATTTTTGTAAGTGTACCCTTGATCTGAGCCATGCACATGTAGACCTGTACATGTAGTTTATTTCATATGTTGGAACAGATGGGAAATTAGTCCCGCACTACATCACATCACATTGACATTACCGCTTCAGCCAATTCGAAGTGCCCATACGTATAGTGATTACAACTTTCAACAATTCATAACTTTTTTATATTTAGTCAGTTTTAATTGAAACTTTCATCAGTTTGCTTCTCTGGTTTTTCTGCTTTAATTTAGAATAGTTGTCTATTTGGGTTTTATTTCCCTTAAAGTATTTACAGTCTATCTAATTTTCTATAATGTATGTAGGCCTACACATGGACATGTAGCTCCCTTTTCACACAGGTGTTAAATCCTTTAAAGCTGATTAGTTTAAAGAGCTTTAAACTAATCAGCTTTATATACAACATCATTCACACACAGAAAATTTCAGTGCGGACGTTCAAGATTCACACGCTCAGTAGGGCCATTGCGCATCTGCTCATAAATGCGCAATGGCCCTACTGAGCGTTTAAAGAGCAGTGCCCGGTCTAGTTAAGGACGTATTTCTGTTCACACACAAAACGTCTTGCTCTCTAGATACGGGCTTCGTATCTGCAGCCTGCTTTGACCGTTGTATGTATCACGACTTCGTATCTGTCTGAACAATTTTCTTTAAAGCTGTTTAGTTACACAGCATTAAGCCAATCAGTTCAACAGCCTTTTCACACACAGCTAAAATTCTATAAACATGATTAGTTAAAAGGGCTTTAAGCAAATGACCTGTACATACGACATCATTCACACACAGAAATTTTGTTGCGATCGTTAATCGTTTCGTGATTAACTACTGCTCTTAAAATGCGCTGCTAGTCTTCTAGCAGCCTTTTCACACACAGCTAAAACTAGTATAAACGTGTTTAACTCAACAGTTTTAAACATGTTTATTGAAAATTTTCCCTGTGTGAACATCGTTTATACGATGTTGGAGATAGATACGAAGTCGCTTTTTGCACTCTCGCAGACAATGCCTCCTGTTCATCCAAGCGTGAACACATACCACACAAAAATGATACCAAATGATTTGGGATAAAACACTCTTTCATATTAGGTGTATACTAATTTATTGTTTACAGAGGATTTTTAAAATAATTTGCAATTTTCTAGGTGCAAACTTTTTTTTGACTCACACGGTATACATCTTTCTGCGTACCGGTACAGTACTTGTAACTTTACCAAGACTGGGCAAAATTTCTTATCATTTTGATGATTCCAGAGAGCCTTGCAGTACACACCAATAATTATATGCTAGATGATCAACCTTTTCTGATTGATTCCACGTTTCTTTCACAATGCACTCGCATGACCAGAACTAGTCTATACCTTTAACCCCGGACTATACATGTAGGTGGGGTCCGATGTTAAGCTTATTCCACTTTCTGTTCAAACACATATGTACCAATAGTACAGGGTTAGCTGGCCCTGTAGCTGCATGGCTTATCCCGCAAATGTGGTGCTTACTCCACAATTGCGTACAAAGCAAATGAATGAGAACAGAAACAAAAAAATTCAGGTACTACACAATGGAGTGAATAAATGAATATTCACGCTACACAGCTACATGTAGTACGGGTAAAACGAATTGCAGTGAGAACAGCATGAATTTTCTTATTACAGGACTAAAAAGAGCGCGTGTGAAAAGCCCCAAAAGTTAGTACGGGTTTTGGCTATTAAGCAAAGTAGGCTTAAAGATAAAGACCAGTTATGGTCATCCGATTGCATTGTGAAAGAAACGTTGTGGAATCGATCAGAAAAGGTTGATCATCTACATACATGTAGCATATAAGTATTGGTGTGTACTGCAAGGTTCAGGAATCATCAAAATGATAAGAAATTTTGCCCAGTCTTGGTAAAGTTACAAGCACTGTACACAGAAAGATGGGACTACGCACACACGTGTGCGACACGTGCATTTATCTCTCACATCCCAATAGATAAACTAATTTACCAAATATATCAATTAGTACCGGTAGGCGGTTTCCCGGCAAAATTTTTATCATCATGTACATGTATTAATAGTCAAAACATATTCTTTCACATGATTGGTAATAAGAGCTACCATTTCATTTTTTGAAATTGGGGCGTTTCCAATATTGGTCTTTACCTTTAAGCAAAACAAATGTGAAAGGATTATGGAGCACCAAGTAGCTTGTACATAGGGTCATGAGGTTAAACGTAATACAAAGTTTTGGGAAATTTGAAAATTGGGTGGAAAGTGATTCTTTACAATTTTGATATATTTGGATGCCCCTGTAGATGTATTATAAGCACAAGAAAAATCAGCCCCTAAAACATTTCTCCTTTCGAGAAAAATTTAATATAAAAATTTACCGGTGCTCCTGGTAAATTTTGATAAATTTCTAATAGCGCCTACGGCCGTACAATGGTAGCTGTGACCATGAAAATATCAGAATATGTAGTTGTGATATATTAATGTCGAAACGGGAATAGGCAATCGGTCGATTTTAGTCAAGAAACATTGTTTTATGGCTTAATTAATATATTGATCTTGAGAGGGAGCTATACAACATAAAGAGTTTATTGTTTACAATTTCATAACTTTAGACTCGATTTTAACCGCGGCAATGATCGCTGAATATTGTAGGATCGCATATATGCTTCCAATATGCTCATTTGAACCAAATTCATGACCCCATACCAACACTTTGTATTACCTTTAAGCCTCTGACCAAATACCAGTGCCCTTCACAAGGCCACTCCCCAGCCACTGTTTGGATGCATTGCTTGCACCAAGAAGTTACCAGCTGCTTGCACTACCAAAGAGATACAGTGCAGGCTTAAAACTACATATACACTAATGTACCAAAGGGGAAGGCTTGCAACGAACACTCACGTTCACGTATCACTTGTCACGTTTTGCGCTGTTTCGTAAAATAGGTGACTCTAATTTACGAAGTGTAGGGCCTACTATTCGTTGTTTTCCACGCTGGTAAAACACGAATGATCACGTCTACCAAAACGTGACGTGAGTGTTTAATCAATATTTTTTAAATTGCAAGCGATTGTTACTAAGACTAGTCATGACGTCACCGTAATATGTATGAGATTTGTACACACTGCACTGCGCCTAGGCCTAGCGCCTATCTATCTAGCTAGCTTTCTTTCCCTTTATCTCCTTTTCCTTTCCTTTCTCTGTTTTTTTCCTTCTCTCTGTTTCAGGTTTGCAAGGGGGAGGCAAGGCCCTTTCGGCCCCCGATCCACAGGTGATTGGCGGGATTAATCGCAACTGTTCTCCCCCTCTTTTCACCCTTTTCTTTTCCTTCCCCCATTTTTTGATGGCGGGGGCAAGAGCCTCCCCCCCCCCCCCCCCACCGAACTACAACTTGTTGGCGGGAAACTTGTTACTTATATGCCCCTTATTTTTTTCTCTTCTTCCTCTTTTTTCCTTTTTTCTTTCACTTTCCTTCCTTCTCTCTTATTTTTTGATGTGGGGGGGGGGGGGGGCGGGGGGTGGTAACAACTGGGAGGCAAGGCCCTCCCCCCCCCCCCGATCTCCTTCTTTTTCCCCCTTATTCTTTCTCTTCTTTCATTTCCCTTTCTCTCCTCTTTCCCTTCTTTTCATTCTCTCTCTTTTTCTGTTTTTCCTTTTTTCCGGGGGGGGGGGCCTGGATCCGCGATTGGAGTTAACCACAGAGTTACACAACATATTCTGACCTGAAGCAGCTTTTTTTCCTATTAGTCTCTTCTCAATGACAATTTGCATTATTTTTTTAAACGCCAGCGTCAATTTACGTGAGCTTTCGGAGATTGCATATAGCAAATTAACTATTTGTTGGGTCACGTAACCCATCACTTCGTAGATTTGGGTGACCTGTTTCACGAAAGGAAGCAATACGTGAACGTGATACGTGAGTGTTCGTTGCAAGCCAAAGGGGAAAGAGTGGTTGTCATAAATGACCTACACATACAGTATGTAAGGAGCTTAAAGGCCAAGTCCACTGGACATCAAGTTGATTTGAAGTAAAAATCTAACAAGCATTACACTAACAATGTCATCACAATATAATGTAAAATAAGAAAGTTATGAGGCATTATTAAAGTTTTACATGTACTGTAGTACCGGGTACTGTAGTATGTACTGTAGTTTCACAAAACAGTGATTATAATTTACCAGTAAATGCATAACTTGGTCTGTATGCAAATGAGCAAGCCTATGATGTCACACACTATCTTTTAAAAATTTATTATATAAATTTAAAATACCGGTATTTCATCTTTTTGCTCCAATAATGTAAAAACATACCAGTAGTTTTTCTTCTCGTGTAATGTAAAATCATCATTATTGTATTCTGTGATTCAATTCTGTGATTCAATTGAGTTGATGCAAAAAATTGAAATACCTGAAATTTCATATAATAAAATACATATAGAACAGTGAGTGTGTGACATCATCGGCTCCCTCATTTGCATACCAACCACGTTATTTGTAACACTGTTTTATGAACAAAAATGTAAAACTTAAAAATGCTGTAACTTTCTTACTTTAAATTTTTTTTTGATGACATTTTCAGTGTTATGTTTGTTTGATTATTCTCTACTTATTCAAATCAGCTCGATGTTAGGGTGCATTTGGCCTTTAAGATACAGTAGGTCTATAAAAAGAGCCATACTTAAAGTAAAATATTGTGCTCATTTTCCATTCCAGCTTCATTTTTTGTTCTTCTTCCTGATTGTACAGTGTACATGTGTATGCAGGGACTTGATAGAGAGTTTAGCAAGGACTGGACATAGTACTGAAAGTCCATGCTTGGACATGGGGTCATGAGGTTAAGCCTCTGGCCAAATACCAATGCCTTTCACAAGGCCACTCCCCAGTCACTGTAGGACATCACTGAAACTACTACATGCTTGCACTACATGTACAGTACATACGCCCATGGTACAATGCAGCCTAAACTATTAAACTCCACTAATGTACGAAAGGGGAAAGAGTGGTTGTCATAAATTACCTACACATACAGTTTGTAAGGAGCTTAAAGGCCAAGTCCAACTGGACATCAAGTTGATTTGAAGTAAAAATCAAACAAGCATAACACTAACAATTTCATCACAATAAAATGTAAAATAAGAAAGTTATGAGGCATTATTAAAGTTTTACATGTACTGTAGTACCCGATACTGCAGTATGCACTGTAGTTTCACCAAACAGTGACTATAATTTACCAGTAAATGCATAACTAATCTGTATGCAAATGAGCAAGCCTATGATGTCACACACTATCTTTTAAAAATTTATTATATAAATTTAAAATACCGGTATTTCATCTTTTTGCTCCAATAATGTAAAACATACCAGTAGTTTTTCTTCTCGTGTAATGTAAAATCATCATTATTGTATTCTGTGATTCAATTCTGTGATTCAATTGAGTTGATGCAAAAAATTGAAATACCTGAAATTTCATATAATAAAATACATATAGAACAGTGAGTGTGTGACATCATCGGCTCCCTCATTTGCATACCAACCACGTTATTTGTAACACTGTTTTATGAACAAAAATGTAAAACTTAAAAATGCTGTAACTTTCTTACTTCAAATCTTATTTTGATGACATTTTCAGTGTTATGTTTGTTTGGTTATTCTCTACTTATTCAAATCAGCTCGATGTTAAGGTGCATTTGGCCTTTAAGATACAGTAGGTCTATAAAAAGAGCCATACTTAAAGTAAAATATTGTGCTCATTTTCCATTCCAGCTTCATTTTTTGTTCTTCTTCCTGATTGTACAGTGTACATGTGTATGCAGGGACTTGATAAAAATGATAGAGAGTTTAGCATGGACTGGACATACAGCCTTTTGACACACAGCTAAAATTCTATAAACATGATTAGTTAAAAGGGCTTTAAACTAATGACCTGTACATACGACATCATTCACACACAGAAATTTTGTTGCGATCGTTAATCGTTTCGTGATTAACTACTGCTCTTAAAATGCGCAGTAGTGTCATACTGTCATTGCGCATTGAAGGTCAGGTCATATCAAACAGAGCGCTCGCTCCATCCAGTTTAAACACGTTTAAACACGAAAAACCGTTCACACACAAAATGTCAAGCTCTCTAGATACGAACTTCGTATCTGCAGCCTGCTTTTAGGGGCGTATGAATCGCGACTTCGTATCTATCCCAACATCGTATAAACGATGTTCACACAGGGAAAAATTTCTATAAACATGTTTAAAACTGTTGAGTTAAACACGTTTATAAATACTAATCATCTCTAGATACGAAGAATTTCAGCTGTGTGTGAAAAGGCTGATAGTACTGTACATGTAGGTCCATGCTTGGACATGGGGTCATGAGGTTAAGCCTCTGGCCAAATACCAATGTCCTTCACAAGGCCACTTCCCAGTCACTGTAGGACATCTCTGAAACTACTACATGCTGGCACTACATGTACAGTACATTTACAATGCAGCCTAAACCAAGAAGTTACTAGCTAGTAACTTCTTGCCTAAACTAACTCCACTAATGTATGGAAGGGGAAAGAGTGGTTGTCATAAATAACTTAAGGAAGTCCAACTCGACATCAAGTTGATTTGAATAAGAAAAATCAATCAAGTACAACACTAACAATTTCATCAAAGTATGATGTAAAATAAGAAAGTTATGGCATTTTAAAGTTTTACGTACATGTACAACATGTATTTTCACAAAACACTAATGCATACATGTAACATGGTCAGTATACACATTTTGTCATGCGTGAGCCTATGATGTCACACACCCACTATTCTATTGTATTTTATTGTACAACATTTCAAATTTTCAAATTCTTTGCTCAAAAACTGTAAAACTATCATAGAACAAACCATGATTGTAACTTATTGTGATTCAATTCAGAATTTGACTTCTTTATTATCAAGTGTATAAAAAATTGAGATATTTGAAATTTCATATAATAAAACACATATGGAATGGGTGTGTGACATCATTGGCTCCTCATTTGCATACCGACCACGTTCTGCATAACAAAATGTAAACTTAGAAATGCTATAACTTTCTTATTTTAAAACTTATTTTTATGTAATTTTCAGTGTTATGCTTGTTTGATTTTTCTCTATCTATTCAAATCATGTTAGGGTTGATGTTATGGTGCACTTGGCCTTCTAGATACAATGTAGGTCTATAAAAAAGAGCCATACTTAAAGTAAAGTTCTGAGCTCATTTTCCATTCCAGCTTCAATTTTTTTTTCTAATTCATGATTATATGTACCTGTACAGTGTACATCTACATGAATTCTTCACTATACACTATTTGATTAGCAATGCAATAGATGCTGTGATGATTGTACCTCTTGGTGTGTAATATACTTGTAAATAATGAATGGTTATGAGTTTAATAGTGCGAATTTTTTCATGAGTTGAAAGAAATAATGCTAATCTTTCAACGAATGAAAATATTTGCACTATTGAATGAATGAAAAACATTGTTTGTTTTATACAACATCGAAGAAGATCTAATAGAACGTTAATCAACAAATAATGCTTTACTCCTTACATATCAAAGATAAATTAAAGTTGGATTCAAGTCTTCTCAGTTACATTCAGATTGCCTTTGCATCAGATACACGCAGGGATACGCACACAGCAAAGAGGTACACAGTCATATAACCAAAAATGCACGCCTGTGCAATTAGAACATCTATTGAATATCATGTGACCAACAATCCTCCAATCAAATGACAAGGATCCATGTAGGTGTTGTATAATCTTAAATATTCGATCCCATTTCTTGATGGTATTAGAATTCTTAAAGCCCTATTCCAGTTATGGTGTTAGAGTTTCTTGTTTTCAGCAGGTCAGTAGCATGACAAAAACCAAAACCAAGATACTGTGAATAATTTTCCATCTAAAGTTGAATATATAAAAATGAGAGGCAAATATAGGTGATTCAATCCTTGTCCTAAACCAATTCATCCATGTTGTACATGTACACTGTATGTACAGTGTATATCGTTGATTCAACATGGCGTAAAAAAAGTTCTCATGCACGGTAGCGGTGCAGCAAATATGAATATTCATGCTATAGAGCACCGTTTGCTTGAAAATGCAAGCCGATCGCCTGTCTGATTATCAAGATATTTATGATTGAAAACCAAAATTAAATTTTGCGTTTGCCAAACGGTTTTCATAACACTACAGTCTATTGATGAAAACGAGTATGGTCAAACCTGTCATTCAAAGGTTTTTTATTTTTTTGAGGCACTTCTTGATCATTTTGAAGCGCAATTTTTTTAGGGCTTCAATATATCGCCATATCACAGACACTGATAACATGTAGTGTCGTGCATCTCAGATTTAACATTGTTAAACGATCCCTTTAATCAACAATACACAACGTGGGATAAATTGGGTTAGGACGAGGAATCGCCCTTTTTCCTATCGAAGACGTTTTCAAATTATAATTAAAGTGGTTGTCCAGATGCACAGAGGAGTCGAAAAACGTTGTAAGTGAAAATGTAATTACTACTTCTTAAGTTCTTTACATTTCAAAAAAATGTGCCCCTCCCCGCTGTTTGAATCAATTTCCGATGCAGGCTCTGGTGCTCCCTGGAGTGAGGGAAGAAGTAGACTGAAAATTTCTTTCTCTTTCATTCGTTAGCCTCATATTTGGTTAGGGTCAGCTCCTCTGTTTAGAGAAAGAAGCCGGCTATAGGGTCTCCTGTCATGAAGGAAAATGACGTCATCCATGGTCATCTATTGACAGTAACAGTTTAAAATACGACTGCAAGAATTTCAAGATGGAGTTCAATTTCGACGAAGAAAAAAAGACCCCTCAAACACATCATACGGTCAATCTGTTAAGTGAAACTGATGTATATTAGTCTGGGCCTAATTTTCAACTACATAAATGCATTGAAAGTGAATCTGTTACAAAGTTTGTTGGCACTCTTGGTGGGACGTTCGTTTCACCGAATTCTGACAGGAGACCCTAGCTATGGCTGGCTTCTGTCTCTGAACCAACCACACCCAAAAAAGAGGCTAATGAATGAAAGAGACAGAAATTTTCGGTCTAGGGATGAAGGATCTGTGAACTAGTCAACTAGTAAAACTTAAGTACCAGAAGTAATCTCATTCTCTATTACTTTTTAGGCCTACATGTACATGTACCTGTAGTATCACTCTAATTAGATTCATGTTTGATTTTTCACTTCAAATGTTATGCCTTTAACTTAGGTAGTAGGTACGCACTACGCAGATGTACATGTACATGTAGGTGACTATATTTATACTGTCATATACATGTAGATGCAGTACAGTAGGGAATATACTCCATAGATGCAGTACAGTAGGGAATATAATCCACACATACATTTAGCAGCATAAGTGTACTTTTTGTGTGTTAAAAACTGTTTAGAGGAAATCTATTGATTCTCAACATTTCAAACACCACTGTACAAAACTCAACCATGTCAACTAAGTTCACCAAAAATCGGTACTAGTGACAATTGATGACACCTAAATAGCAGTTAAATACAATTTTTCAACTTACCAATGTTAGAAAAAATCCTTTGAAAATTCAAATCGTGAGTCTACTGTCAAACTTGCCGATCAGCCACTTCCTTTTCAATGTATGCATTTGTGTGCAATGTGTGTATTGTGTGCAGTTGCAGCCTCTCAGCACATAGTACAGGGCTAGAGGTCTCCATCAAAGCATAGAGTCTAAGGCTGTGCACAACAGTGTAATGAGGTACCCGAGTACACTCCCAGGCTTACAAGTGAATACTCGAATATTCGGACGCCATGTTTTTTTGAATTTTTTTGAATTTTTTTTGGATTTTTTTTTGCCACCACCATACCACTGCAGCAGTATCCCAGTTCTGTCGCCGAAAACGCGTGCAATTTTACTTCGAGTTGCAGTTGAAGGCGCCGATTTAATTAATAATAATAATAACAGTAAACAATGCTGTTTTAACAAAAATCGAGACATTTGGTCCCAGTTTCTGAGTGGTGAGTTTGACAGTGCTTGAGTTGGGAAACATTTTTACCGACGGCACAATGCCAGCGGCTGCCGCTCACCCAGGCACGGGTAAGCGTCGGCCTGGACAGATTTTTTTTTTTTTTTTTTGCGGCCGAATATTCGGGTACGAGAAATCGTACCCGAGTAGTTGTCAACCGTGCGGGTACTCGAGCATTCGACTACACGTCGCAGCCCTAATAGAGTCAATGCTAATGTGTATTGACCTCTAGCGCTGTACTACGCCACACATGCTGAGAGGCAGCGATTACACACAATTGCACACTAATGCACACAATGAATACGTTGTGGCTGATCAGCAAGTTTGACAGTAGTAGGGTGTCTGAACGTTTTTTTTAATTTTCCCTTCATCGATTGTACAGTAGACTGAAATCGTTACTCATGAGGAAATAAAGTTATTGGAATATTGGAATACAACTCTTATCTACCGGTATGGTACATGTAATTATTAAATTATTAATCAATTAATACTTTGCTGCAAATTGTGATTTTTAAAGATTGCATGTATTTATTTCAACTACAATCACCATTGGCTCGAAGGCACATTGATGGCTCGATTTCAGGATTGCGGCATGGCTCGTCTGACCATGGAATACTGTGTCGGTGTGAGCGACCAATTCAAGACTAGCGACTGTATTTTCGCGCGAAATTTAAATGTCATTTTGGACTTTGTCCCGGCAATGACACGCCCATTCCCTCGGGCTGTCTAATTCTGAACGTGAATTATTGACCATGAAATTTAAGTGTTTCAAAGCTCTTATGGACGGATTTATCGCTCATAGATAAATATGAAAGTCTCTATACAAAGTCAATGTAAAATGCATCAAGAAAATCATCACAGAATCTGTTTTATGCATTGCCATTTGCCAACGCGCCAATCAAAAATATGAAACATGATCTGCAAAAATGTGGACTCATCGTCCGCGTTTACACAGACGATCCTTATTCTCGGACCAGCCCCCCCTACTGCGTAACCCGTCCACATGCAGCTACAAATAAACATACTCCACCAAAGCATGGAGAGTCAATGCTAATGCGTATTGACCTCTAGCACTGCACGTGTTAATACGCAGCATTTGCACTAAGGCTGTGCACAACAGTGTAATGAGGTACCTGAGTACACTCCCAGGCTTACAAGTGAATACTTGAATATTCGGACGCCATGTTTTTTTTGATTTTTTTGTTGATTTTTGTTGATTTTTGTTGATTTTTTTTTTTTTTGCCACCACCATACCTTTGGAGCAGTATCCCAGTTCTGTCGACGAAAAACGCATGCAATTTTACTTCGAGTTGCAGTTGAAGGTGCCGATTTAATAATAATAATAACAGTAAACAATGCTGTTTTAAAAACCAAAGATGGCAGAATAATCCATTTTCCTCCCAGTCCAAACAGAAATCCGGACATTTGGTCCCAGTTTCTGAGTGGTGAGTTTGACAGTGCTTGAGTTGGGAAACATTTTTACCGACGGTACCATGCCAGCAGCCGCCGCTCTCCCTGGCCTAGTCAGCGTCGGCCTGGACAGAATTTTTTGTTTTTTTGCGGCCGAATATTTGAGTACGAGAAATCGTACTCGAGTAGTTGTCAACAGTGCGGGTACATTTGTACTCGAGCATTCGACTACTCGTCGCAGCCTTAGAAAATACCCTTCCCCCACTTTTTGCATATCGCCTAATGCATTAGAATGCAGCTGTTTAATTCCAGGAAGCTCCAACACTAGCGCCGCAGGCGTCGGAGCTTCAGTTGGCGGATCTTGGGGTTAGCAGGGGTGATAGTGAGCACTAAAAAAAAAAAGGGTTTTTTGTTTTCCCCTCAACCTTGCCCCCCTGAGTAAAAAAAAAAAGAGGATTCGTGGGGGAAAAATGGCATCTAACAACATTCCCCCCTGAAATTGGGACAAAATTAGGAAAATTGGGAAAAAAGTAGGGCAAAATAAGGAAGAATAGAGAAAATAAGAGGGAAATCGGGAAAATCAGGATAAAATAAGGAAGAAGAAGAAAAAAATTGTAAAAAAAAAAAATCCATTTTTTTTATTTTTATAAATCGGGAAGAAACGAAAAAATCAGGAAAAAATCGGGAAAAATAAAAAAAAATCGGGAAACCGATTTAAATCTGGTTTTTATCAGGCCTGGGTTAGTAAAACAGCCGATTAATAGGCGATATTATCGTTAAATCTGCAAAGGGAGTACTTACAATTTTGACTTCATAGATTGCACGACTCCTCAGGGCATAACACCAATTACTTGAATTTATAATTTGAAGAGAGTCTTCGATGGGAAAAAAAGGGTCATGCACGGCAGTGGCGCAGCAAATATAAATATTCATGCTATCAAGCACTAATCGCTCGAAATCGCTGAATATGCACGAGGTTGCGAAGGGCCGGGGGACCGCTCTGTTTGTTCGAGTCCTGCATATTCAGCTATTTCGAGCGATCGGTGCTTTATAGCATGAATATTCATATAATTTCTGCGCCACTGCCGCGCATGCGTACCTTCTCTTCGCCATTTTGAATAGACGCTGCAACATGGAAGAATCGTTGGTGTAGTAAACCGAATAACCCTTTTTTTCCCATCGAAGACTTCTTCAAATTATAATTTCAAGTGATTGGTGTTATGCCCTGAGGAGTCGTGCAACCTATGAAGTCAAAATTGTAAGTACTCCCTTTGCAGATTTAACGATAATATCGCCTAATCTGCCATTTTTACTAACCCCAGGATCTGCCAACTGAAGCTCCTACGCTGGTGTTGGAGCTTCCAGGAGTTAGCAGCTGTTTAGCAAAAAATTATAACTCGGCGTGAACCACTTTTTGGTCCATTCTGACCAAAGCTATGAATATTGCAGTTTTTAGTTTTTGAGGGGCTGTATCTTTTGATAGAAACATGGGTGAGTCTTGAAATTCGAAATGTATTATTCTGATTACATTTTTTATTCAAATATCCAACAACAATGGTGAAAAACGATCCCAAATTGAAAATTGAAAATTGTTCAGACACCCTAATAGAGAGTCAATGCTAATGCATATTGACCTCTAGCACTGTTACCTTTAAATGTAAAAAACTGTTGAACCGTTAAGCTATTCAAAACTAGTCTCAAGACACACTTATTCAAAATTGCGTTCGATGATTAATTAACTCTGTTCACTTTGACGTGTATTCCATATGTATTGTAATTTGTATGTTTATTTGCATTTTTAGTTTTGTATAAGATGTAATTGTATATCAGTCTTTTTTGTGTGTATAGCGCTTAGAGACTTCGGTGGTAAGCGCTTTATAAGTAACGTTTTTATTATTATTATTATTATTATTGTTAGGCAGCATTTGAATACATTACACTCTCAAAACACAGATGCACATAATCATGCCAAAGGGCGACAGTGGACTCACAATTAGAATTTTTAAATTATTCTTTCAAACATTGAAAAGTTGAAAAAATTGTATTTTACTACTAGATTTCTAGACCGATTCTATTTAGAGTCTACATGTACTACATGTAGACTCTAAATAGAATCGGTCTAGCCTTGGCCTACATCTAGTCCTAGATCTAGATTCAATCGTCACTAAATTTCTAAAGTACCGATTTTGAGTGAAATGTTGAGAATCAATAGCACAGCTTTAAATACACAGCCAGGATAGTAGTCTAATGCTAATGCACCTACTCACGTCACCATTTATGACCTAGAATATAGAATCTAGAATGTGTGGTCTAGACCACTCCAGCAAAGCTAGCGTAAAGGGGCGCTGGTCCGAGAATGAGGATCGTCTTCATAAAAGAGGATCGTCTTTGTAAACACGGACCGATGCGTCCTCAAAAATAAGGACCGTCTGCATTTTTGCAGACGTTTCATATTTTTGATCGGCACATTGGCGATGCAAAACAACGGATTCTGCAATGATTTTCTTGATGCATTTTACATTGACATTTGTACAGAGACATTCACATTTTAAGCAATAAATCCTTGGGAAGACGGACAACCCATGAAAGTAGACAGTGAACTAGGGTTATTTTCCCCCGGGGAATCCATTTTTGGCATCGCCAGCGGGCGGTTCCGTAACATGAAACCCCCAGAGCGCTGATGAATAAAAACGTCCTCGAAAATGCAGACAACCGCAACCCTTATTTTTGAGGACGCATTTTGTCCTCGTTTATGAGGATATCCTTGTTTATGAGGACGATCCTCATTCTCGGACCAGCGCCCCTACTGCTAATGCGTATTGACCTCTAGCACTGCATGCTTGCTAGTGTGAGGAAGGTATTAATTATTAGACCCATACACAAATACACACACCACTGCCTAGACCCTAGATCTATACAAATTAGTATAGAAATTTATTACTCACTTCCTTGACAAAATGATGATCTTTAAAGTAGTTCCAGACTTCCAGCCGGCAGCCTCCAGCAGCTACATGTAGCCATCCAGTGCAGTGCAAAGTTGGTCGTTTTCTTCAGACCGACTATTTTCCCACACATATAAGTGGATGTGTGGGACTTGTACTCGTACTTCGTAGTCTGAGCTATGCTTGGTTGGTAAATAATACTGCATCGATCCTTTCTCGCTTTGTTAAATGATTGCAATTCTTCTTTCCTGGTGTTAATCTAACCTTTCCCCATACTGTGGGTTTTAAAGGAAGACAAATCTGGCAAAATGGCAGAGTTGACAGTTGAGATTATTTGAAGGAATATTTGAAATTGAAATTAAACATTTCATTCTCTACCACGCCACCAGATGGCAGCCCAAACCCTAACTTGAGTTCCAGTCTTCCTTTCTTCATATTTGGACCCTGATCCGACAGCCAGTTTATTGAAAATCAATCTCTCAGTAACATATTTGAATACATGAATACACAAATGAATAACATATAATAGTTCGGAATAACATAGACATAACTAATATCAACCATAAAAAGCGATTACTGAAACAGTAGCATATTGATAATAATAATATGATAATAATACTGTATATACATGCAAGAAATATATTTTTTTTTTTAAACACTGCAACATCATGACTGAAAATGATGTGGAAATTCAATATAATAATACTAAACGATCAAAATCCTTTTAAAATTTATCAATTTTGTAATCGAATTTATCAGTTTTGTTAGCAAGTATACTAACTTGCCTGGTATTTTGCTTTATTGTCCTGGTCTGGAAGGAAGGTATAGACTTTTGTATTTCAGTATACAGCTTCGTTTCTATAGCTGTCATTCAATTATGATTTAAAACTCTTGGAGAATTAGAAAAACAAATTGTTACAATTCCTTCTTATTGGATCAGTTCAAGGTTAAACAAAAGAGGATTTAGCTAATTCTTCTGATAATTCAAATTAAGATG